>WAAG01031480.1:2250-13558 GCA_013390105.1 Tichodroma muraria | reverse complement strand
TCACTGCCTTGTTCTCACCAAATCTGCAGGTCCTTTCCTTGGCCTTATGGTCCTGGCTTATTAGCTGCCTGGGTCCTTACAAATGAGATCAGGGAATCAGACCTTGGATGCCTTATATATGGAGTTTCTTAGATCTATTTGGTGCTCTAATAATTCAAAAACTTCTCAGAAGCTTTTACTTTTCTAAAAACAATTCAGGTGTTCTCAAATGATCCAATATGCTGCCACATTCAGACATTATATATGTACCTTATTCTAAAAAGAATGTACATCTTTAAGAAAGGGGGTTTATTTTATTTTGCATTGGTGACAAAACTAATTTCTGGGAGACTGTATGTTTCCCATCAATAGCACCAGTTAAATTTTTCCTTATGTTTCATTCTTTGTTAACTATCATAGGCATTTTGTGATTCTATAGATTGTTGTTTTGCATGTAATTACACAAAATTAGCTGAATACTTGATGTGTTTATATATGAGTCTGTGTCAGTGTTCATAATATACCACATATAATATGCGTATAAATTGAAAAATAGTCCTGTTTTACAACAAACTGCATTTGTCATACACAGGGCAAATACAGTACAGATTCATGTTTTTGAGATGAAACGGTATATTCACTAAGGGTGAAATACCCTAAATGGCTTATTCCCACTTCTGTTGAATTTAAAAGCAGTTAAAATTCCCAGCTTTTCACAATGTCTCTGGACATACACAGCTAGTCACCACTTCCTGAAATACGGGATCTTTATTATGAAATGAGCTTGGAGGCTTGTGTCAGCACCCTAACTCTCCTGTGAATTGCCTGGATAATTATTTTCATTTTCAGTCACCTCACAAATGCCATTTGACCAATGAAATATATTAAAAAATTTACTCGTGTTTGGCTGTATCTTCTCAAAGGAAATAGTAATGGCTGTTCTGGGTACCCTTTAGTCTTTTTACATAAATCTTCTCTGGTATGTAAGAAGCATTGCAGGAAAATAAACCCAGATCATATTTTCTACTATAGTACTAGACCAGCATTTCTAGGAGTAGAAGCACAAAATTGTGTTGATAATTTTTCTCTCATGTTCTAAGAATAGCACCTAGTCAAACACTTACTTTGACAAATGTAATATTTTCACTGGTGTGTGAACTTGCGTAATTCTATGGCTTCTGCTTGGGCAGTTACTCATCTCCTGGATGTGAATAAAAATAGTCCAAGTAATGTGTTACACAAAATGTTTCACACAGCTCAGCCAACCTTCTAGAGTCCTCTTTTTCAGCTACAGAAAATCTCACTAAACTTTATTTACTTTTTGTAACATAGTATCGCTCCTGACACTCCACAGTCTCATTAATTTGGCAGAAAATTAAAAAAACAATGTTACACAACAGCAGGAAGTACTACAAGTAATTGCAAGTTAGGTGTTGGGGGGTATGGGAAGGTAAGGGCTTGTTTTTGAAGTCCATTTAATCAGTAAAATACCCTGGCATCTTATCAGAAATAGTATTTGGTGCAAATGCAGAGTAAGAGAAATCAGAAACAATGTTGAATTCAAACCATATAAACCAAGATAATGCAAATACATTTACTCTTCAGAACAGTAAGTAAAGCTATACTGTATATTAAACACAATAAGTTGTGTATATTTGTCAAATGTATATAGCTATCTTTTGATGCAGTGTCATTTTTAGGGCATTCAAAAGATCAGATTAGAAGAATACTTATTTTTCAGCACTAAGTATATTTTTAGAATTTTTCTTATGCTGACAGTTCTTTCATTCAGTGCAGACATATTATTTTCTACAGTTTAAGATGCAGAAAAATAATTTCACAGAATCCTCCCTCAGAACCGATCCTGGTTATGATCTATGGTTTTGCAAGGGATGACAAAGAAGCTTTATATTGACTATTCTGTCCCCAAAACTGATAGAGCAATGGTACAAAGTAAACTTCAGAAGAGTACCAGTTTATAAGGGATGCCAGATACATCTCCTAGGTATCTCATGAGAACTAACAAAATGCAGGATTGTGTCCCGAGATGGGAATTCCAGGGTTGGAGGAGAAAGTGTGCAAGCATTTGCTGATCCAGAATGAGCCCTGGAGGCTGGAGATTTTGCCTACTTACTTTTCATTTCATGTAAATGACTTTTGATGTCTGAAGTAGCTCCAAAGCTACAGTGAAGTCTTGTGCTGTCTTGATTGGCAAAGACTTTTCTAAGTCTTTCTTGCCTTTCCTGGGAAAGGAAACTTTTTCTCTCTTCCTGGTCGTGGGCCACTGAGGAAGGCTTTTCCACAGCCACAGCTGTACACAAGTGCAGCAGAGACCATAAGGCAACACGAGCTTCCTTTCATTGACGTAGTGCTGTTTCATCCATGGCTTTGCTGTCAGAAGAGTTAGGCTTTTCCTGAAGGTCTGCTGGACGTGGTTAGGCCAGCAGAATTTTACAGCTGTTCTGAGACACGGTGCCTGATGGTACAATGTGGGCTGCGGGGTGGGCAGCACAGGGGGAGCGCTTGGGCACACGCACTGGTGACTGTGCTGCCTGGCAGATGTAAATAGTGCTGGTACAAGAGTGGTGAATAGGGTAAGGTGGAGTTTTCATTCTGCCAGGGCTTCACAATATGTTTCACAGCCACTTTACATTCAGATGATGAACAGGGTTTTTTTCCATTTCTAACAGTAATGGATTCCTAACATCCTCAGGACAGTTTTTAAGTTAAATTAAAAGATTAGCATGTCTTTTAGAAGTTTTGCTCTTCAAAGTCTTCCCGCCGTCATCTTACTAGTATTGTACTTGAAAAAGTGAGAAAGAGGAAATATTGATATATATGGATAACTGGCTGATTTGTATAGTAGTGTTAATTCCATATGGCTGTAATCACTGTAGGGTAGTTTTCTCCTTGCAATCTCCCTATTTCCAGTTCCGGGGTATCAGACATCCAAGACAAGCAGGTATGTTACGCTTTCCCACTGAAAAGATGCATTCTTGCTTATTCTCTTATTGTCTTTCGGAGTGGCAAGGATGTTGTCTATAATTCAGTAATACACTTACTACTTTGAAGATTAAGACTTGTGTAGCTTTGAAGCATGGAACATTATTAAGACAGCATGTTTGTTTCTTCTTATATTTGGGTGCTACTAATGATTGCTGAGGTTTGAGGTATCTGAATGGTTGTTACATTTCAGTTGCTGCTTGGATGTTGCACTTGCATGGTACTGTTGTGTGTGAAAGCTTTAGTGACTGCTTTAGTATTGTCAGTGCAGTTACTGCAGTAGTTCACCGTGATGCAATCTGGAATGTTGGTGTCGTGGCAACAATTGCAATTCGCAAATCCCCATGTGCAGATTTTAAGAACATGAACGTAGTAGCTTGTGCTGGTGACCAGAACAGCAGCTCAATGGAAAAAGCATTAATTTTCTTTTATTAGTGCATTTTAATAATGTGATTTTTATTCAGTAAAGCCATAGCTGCTTTAAAAGTGGCCAATGTAAATGTCAGTTATGCTTTAAACTAATATGATTTTGCTCTTGCTTTGGCTCAAATGTTAAATATTTTTTACTGAGCCCATGACTGCAGGAAAGTTGTTTGCCAAAAGATAACAGTGAAAGATTTGAAAAGCAAATAGGTGTCTGAAATGTCAGATACTGAAATTGTGAAAACTGTGTTTAATTTTGATCACATGTTTAATCAAAACAAGGTGGAGGATTTAAAATAATGTGATAGAAGTGGGCAGTGCAATGAATAGCTGCAATATTTGCATATAATAGATTTCAAAATATTTGAGAAGGCAATGTGAGTCAACAGAAAATAGAATTTAATTTGATTTTCATTGGATGTTGCTTCTTTGATCAAAACTTTTCATAACTCATGGATTAAAGACAGCTATGTCTTCATTTTCTGTGATGAAAGGAAATTATTTCTCCCCTGACATTGGAGATCACAAGAATTAATTTTCACCTTTTTTTTTTTTCGTAAAATGCACAAAATGAGAAGTTGGAATGTCTGGTTTTAGTAAAGAATTTGGGTGAGCAAGTCTGACTTTTTTCCTTTTTCAAAGTTTTCATTTTATTGGGAGAAGGAAGTAGATATATGTAAAGGAGTAGAACTGCTCAGAATGTTGGAAAGAAATAAAACCTAAAATCCTTCTCCTTTTTTCTTTTTTCCTTCTTAGTAAAAATCTTGTATGTTTGAAAGCCAGAGTGCTTTGTTCCAGGCATCAGCTAGGCTTAGAAAGATATTGCTGCTTGCTTCTTCTTGTAAGCAAACATGTTAATCAGAAAGTGAGATACACTTTAGTGTCTAGACAATCTTAGGGTTTTTTTCAGTTAAAAAATATGTTTAGTTTCAGTAAAATATTCCAGTTTATTATGGCTACGACAAATAAGTAGAGACTCTTAAACATGTATTCTTTGGAAGATTAATTTCCACAGCCTGGAATTGCTTATTTATATTTTCATGAATTCTCTTATTTAAACTCTTCCCCTTACAGAGAAGGATTAAAGATAGCTCTATGGCTACTAATAGCAATGTAAAGAACTGCATTAGTGAATTTGTTCCTAATTAGGATTCACTCTTTACTACAGTCCAGTGAAGAAAAATACAGATTCTTATGCTCTGCAGTTCTCTCTTTCACTCCATCAGTAAAAACTGTCAGCATGAATGAACATGTTCTGTGTCTCTACAACGTCTTGGCTCATGGATTCTCCTTTTTATTGCTTCCTTTATATCATGATGATGCATTCTTTATTCTCTTTCTCCTTTTTGAGATAACAGTGCCACCCTTTCAGATTATCCTTACTGGTAGTAAGGAACCTATTTTCATCTCCAGAATCAGAATCTGATGTCAGTGAATAGAAATAGGTTGATTTAATTAAGGAGAGAGCTAAAACTTTATTTCATTATCTGTAACGTGGGTGTACTTTCTTAAACAAATCATACTACAGTTGTAATGCTTTGAAGATGTAATCTTTTAGATGTCAGGACTCTGTTCTGCCTGTTAACTCAGTTTATTCTAATTGGAAGCCTATAATCTGCGACTAGATAGTCTGAACATAAGGGTGTTTCTTCCTTGTTAAGCTTCTGAAAGTCCTGAATATCTTCTGCCTCAGTAGAAGTAAAATCTTTGCTATATACCACAATCACTTTTATGATTTCATAATTATTACACAAAAAACCCCAAACAGACAGAAAAACCCCAACAAAACCTGCAACCAACCAATCAACCAAAAAAACCCAAACCAAAAAAAAACCCCAACAAACAAACAAACATAAAAAAAAATCCCCCCCCAAAAAAAAAAAAAAGACAAACCCAAATCTAAATTCTCTGTCTTCTACTCTTTGCTTATTTAATGCTACCGTGACTACCTATGTGTGATACATTACATTATTCTTGTTTTGGGATTTATATTTTTGTGTGTCAGAGGTGCTTGAAATTTTGAGTCTTTAGGTACCTGTGCATAAGGCAGCCCACACAATGCAATCTCATGAATAAGGTGAGCGATTTTAATGCTTAATTTGCTTCATTAACTTTCTGCTGTTTGTATATGTGGGTTCAACATACAGAGTTTTTTTTATGATATTTGATGTGATTTCTGCTTTGAACTGAATGCATGTTTGTGTAGCATATAATTGTTTTTGCTAGTCACTGAGATACCATAGTGGTGTTTATTTTTGCTCATTGGAAAAAATGCTCAATATAAGTTCTGATATTCCTCTGGGGGGAAAAGTATTTTCTGTAATGTACTAGACACAGCTGTTCCTGTGTGTACTACAGCTCTTATGCATGGAAATATTTAATCTTTCAATTAATATGTATATTTATTTCAGGTTTCTAAAAAAAAAAAAGGATCCTTCTTTCTTCTTGAAGTTTGTGTTCTCGGACAAGCGGTTTCTATCACTTCTTAGGGAGATATGAGTAATGTTTGAATATGAGCAAGGTCTGAGATCCTACTGGATGTGCTGATCAGTGTCTGTGAAAACATCACTTAGTGGTCATAAATGGTTTGACGTGTTCAGAATTGCCATGGAGACTTTTAGTCTTATATAACCTAATACATCATATGCTTAGACTCGGCTCTGGAAAATGTAATTTCTGCAATAGCTTACAATAGATGTAATCTAACAAATAACTCCCAAATATGTTGTTAGATGGAGGGAATTTTGAGTTTTTTGTTGGTGGTTGTTGTCCTTTTTTTTTTCTAAATAAATGTTCCAATGCTCATGTTGCAAGGAAATGTCAATGAAAAGGGTATTTGAACTTTAGAACAACTTGGTACTTGACTGTAAGTGTTTTGTTTATTCTACTGTTGAGAGAACGTATTAGCCAACAAGATTAGCCAGAAACATTCCACTCTGCAGTACTGTAGCAGAATAATAGTAAAAAGTAGCATACATTTTGCAGGAAGGGTTGCATATGAGAAGTGTTCCAGGGCATACAATGTAAATGGATGAGAAATAAATAGTAAAGAGAAAAGTGGTGCCACGCAAAGAGAGAGCTCCTTTCTTGAGTTAACCCAGCAGTTACATGAATAGCAGAGGTGGAAATTAGAAACCACTGGGCAGAATCCTATTTGCTGTGATTTCCTTTAGGATAACCTGTGTTGTATATGAATACGCAGCAGCTACTTTCAAAACAACTGTGATTTTATTTTTCTATTAAAAAAAAGTATTATTTCTACTGCTGCAGTATCTCTGAGTGGACAGGAGCATGTTGAAGGACTTAATGACTTCGGGTTTGCAGCATCATATTGTTTCTACACTTCTTTATCTGGATGAGGGGGAAATATTCGATCTTAAAAATATTTTAGGAGGTATCAAGAGAAACAAAACTACCTGCTGTAAGCATGAGGAGAGGAATCATTAGTGGACCCATTTTTTTTGGTAACGGTTTTATCAGTGCAAAAAGGCCACTGTTGTACTGTTAGGCTGAAAATGTAATTCAGCCCTTGGATTTTACTAACCTAGAGGAAAGAAAAAACAAAATACAGTGGTGTCATGGTTTGGTCCTGATTGGCCAATGTGTAATATTTACACATGATTAAACCAGTGAAAAGGATAGGTACCCCTTTGTGAATATACATTTTGAAGTGAGATGCCGGGAGTTGCCCTCTTTCTCTTCCGGCCTGAGTACGGGTAACAGGCAGGCCCGGCCCTTCCAGCACGGCCGGGCCGGGCCCTTCCTCGGCTGCAGCCCTGGCCGGGGCCGGGCCGGCTTTTCCCCTGTCCCGGCGCGGCCGGGCGGGAAGGGCGGAGGCCGCGGGGCCCTGCGAGCAGCCGGGACGGGACGGGACGGGGAGGATCGGGACGGGCCCGGCGGCTCCCGGGCTGGGGGAGGAAAGGACATCAGCTTTCCATCAGCCTTCCATCAGCCAGTTTCTTCGCTGGAGAAACATAGCACAGCAGCAAGTGACCGAGAAGAAGCTGTCCCAGAGCCACTGAGACCAAGGGGTGGCTCTGCAAGCCCCGAGTGAGATTTTAACCCTTTCTTGACCAGATGAAACTTCCAAAGCATAAATCCTGCCCGAGTGAGAGAAAGAGGAGACTGAAGGAGATATGAAGAGACACAGCATGAGACCTAAGTCAGGAAAATGAGAGAAGAACTTTAAGTTGGAAAGAAGATTGAAAGAGTGGCTTAAGCTGGACTTTTTTTTGTAAGGCCATAGAGAATAGACTAACTACTCCTGTAACATAGAACCTACTTTTTAGGGGGAATGCAGAGTTCTAGTTAGAACTGTGAAGCGTGTAACTGTGATATAGTAGAGAAATTTGAACAGAGGAAGACCGAGAGAGAGAGAGATGACACCCTCTGCCTGGTAAGAGAAGAGGACCTCTGTTTTTTGAGATGAAAATGAGATAGACGAAGAGAACTTTTGTCTTATACTAGAAAAAAAGCATCCTTAAACTGTATCCTAAGAAGCTGTTCTAGTCCATCAGCAGCTGTTGAAGGCTGTCTCATGGGAGGGGGCTTCACAATGACAAATTTCCTTCCCCTGGGCAGGCCATTGGTGAAGTGTGAGAACAGGAGAACTGGTATCTTGCGGAAAACCTCTGTAGCATTCAAGAAAAGACTCTGCTTCTTCCTTAGTAAATTAAGAAATGATTATTCTAGAAGTGGTACTTACTGAAAGTCCCAGGTCTTTTGTCTTTTCATGTTGTCAGAAAAGTAAACAGTTAGTGGAGGGAGGAGAAGTGTGTTTTTTTGAAAGTTTAATTCAGATTCCTGTGTGGTTTTTTTTCCTTTCCCTTTTAGTGTTAGTTAATAAAGTTTTTATTCCTTTCAAGTTAAGCCTGCTTTGCTCTTGATTAAGAAATTTCAAATTGGCAACCTAAAACAACAACACAGATTGGTGTTTCTGCCTGGTTTCAAACTGAAATCATGACAAGTGGTCACCAGGTTACTTGGGTGTATTATAAATAATTGACAGCAGGTGTAAAATAGAATATAATAGTGTATGTAAGCATGTAACAACGCTTGCATAAAAATTCATATAAAAGAGACGGATGAAGAAAATCTGTACACTTAACAATGTCTGTGGTGTTTTGTAAAGCTGCTTTTCATTTAACTGAATAGATGTTAGGAATATTACAAACAACTACGATCCTTGCTTATACATTGAAGTTGAGGTTTTTAATCTCCTGACATTTTCCTTAGTGCTTTTGGTTAAGAAGGTAGTTGGTGTGTTTCACAGTCCACACATACTAAATAACAATATTTAGTAAGTGATGGTATAACTAATGTTTTACCAATGAAGTATTAGCTGGCAGTAATTTAAATGTATAAAATTATTGTCCAACTCCCTTGCCATAGCAGGGACATCTCCCACTACATGAGGTTGCTTCAAAGTCATATCCAAACCTCTCCTTGAACATGACCAGAGAGGGCGCATCCACTTCTCAGGAGGGCAACCTGTTCCAGGTTTCACTGCCTTCTCAGTGAAGAATTTTTCCTGACATCTAATCTAAACCTGCTCTGTTTCAGTCTGTACCCTTTTGCCCTTGTCCTGGCACTGCAGTTCCTGACAAGGAGTCCCTCTCCAGCTTCCCTGCAGGCCTGTGGAGATCCTGCAAGGTTGCCATGAGGTCCCCACACAACCTTCCCTTCTCCAGGCTGAACAGCCCCAACTGTCTCAGCCTCGCTTTGTAGGGGACTTGCTCCAGTCTCTTTATGGACTTCACATCCCTCATCTGGATTTGCTCCAAGGGTTCCATGTCCTCCTTATGTTGGGAACTCCAGAGCTGGACACAGCACTGCAGTGGGGTCTCACCAGAGCAGAGCAGAGCAGAGCAGAGCAGAGCAGAGCAGAGGGGCAGATTCCCCTCCCCTGCCCTGCTGGCCACGCTGCTTTTGATGCTTTTGCCAGGGCATGATTGGCTTTGTGGGCTGTGAGCACACACTGCTGGCTCCTGTGGAGTTTTCCATCAGCCATTCCCCCCCGAGTCTTGCCCCACAGGGCTGCTCCCAATCCTTTCTCCGCCCAGCCTGGGGGTGTGCCTGGATTGCCATGACCCGGGTGTAGGACCTTGGACTTGTACTTTGTTGAACTTGATGCTCACACAGGCCCACTTCTCCAGCCTGTCCAAGCTCCCTCTGGCTGGCATCCCTTCCCTCTGGCACGTCCCTGATGTGGCTGATGACAGCCTGAGGTCATCAGGGAGCTTGCTGAGGGTGCTCCTGATGCCACTGTCCCTGTCACCAGCAAAGGCATTGGCCCCAGTACCGATCCTGGGGGACACAACTGGCCACAGGTCTCCGTGTGGACAAGGAGCTCTTTACCACAACTCTCTCCATGCAGCCTCCTCGGCAGCTGTTTATCCACCAAGTGGTCCATCTGTCAAACCCATGTCTCTCCAATTTAGAAACAAGGATATCACAAACAGTGTCCAGAGCTTTGCGTAAGTACAGGTAGACAGTGTCAATTGCTCTGCCCTTATCTGCCGGTGCTGCAGCTCCATCACAGACGGCAAGGTTTCCTCCCTGTAAAGCTGTGCTGGCTCTTTCCAGTCATCTCTTTGTTTTCCAGGTGCTTTAGCATGGTTTCCAGGAGAATCTGATTCGTAAGCTTGCCTGACACAGAGCTAAGGCTGGCTGCTCTCTATGTCCCCAGGTCTCCTACTTTCCCTTTTTTAAAAGTGGGGATTATACTTCCCTTTTTTCAGTCATCAGGAGCTTCACCTGACTGCTATGATTTTTCAAGTATGATGGATAGGAGTGTAGCAATTTTGTCTACCACTTTCCTCAGAACTCACAGAATTCAATTTAATGTTAAATTTTCCTTATCCCTGAATTATCATCTTCAGTGTGTTACATCTATCCCAAAAGAAATGTCTTAATTCCTACCAGGATGATGCAGCCTACCTAGCTGTGTATAAAGGCTTCTCTCTTTTAAAGGTGCCTAATGAATGTCTCAGAACTTACAGCACTTAAGTAAATGTAGTTTTTTTGACTGAACCTAGTCAAAACATTTCTTACACCTTTTAAAAATTAGGTTCAAGTCCATAGTATTTTTAATAAAGTTCATTTGAAACTTTGAAATAATTTGCCGTACTTACCTTTCTTTAGACATTTCAGGATCACTTTATTTTTCAAACACAGATTATATTTTTCACACATTTTGCACCACTTTCTTGTGTTAAAAAGATATGCTTCTTACCTTAGTATTCAGGTCAGTTTTTTGGGTATGTACCCCAAGTGTCTACATTCACAACTTACATTTACTTTGCCAAAAATGAAAATATCGGCTCTAGAATAATAGGTCTCAGTATTAAAATATGAGTTATGGTTTTAAAGCTTACCTGTGTAATTTTCTTTTCACTAATAGTCCAGAAAATGAAACAGGTATTTGTTCAATGCTATTTGATAACATTTTAAGTGTCAATATATCTGATGAGACTCATGGTATCTTTCAGTGCATACACCAGAGGTCTCTTGTGCTTAACATCTCTTCTCACCAGCCATGTTCTTTTGAATGGTGGAGCTGCATTTTTCTTTGCATCAAAGTCAGCCAAGATGACCTCCATAGCATGGTGGCAGAAGGGGGCACTTGATCTGTCTTTCTAGTGCTTCTCTGTGCATCCTACCAGCTGCACTGGAAAAATTCCGCTTTTTACATCTTTACATCTGAGGACCACTTCAAAATACTAGGTACAAAACATTTCATTCCTGCTGCCACAAGTACTACAGTTATAAGAAAGGGATTGAGGATTATAAGGACAAGATGTGAGGACTCTTCAAAGTGGATTAGTAATGTGGATGGCAATCAAAGAAATGCTTTAGTACTTGAGGCATTGTGTAATTGACCCGAGCAGAACTTCTGATATAT
>WAAG01031466.1:23888-36262 GCA_013390105.1 Tichodroma muraria | reverse complement strand
CTGCATAAATTAAAGGGAAGCAAGCAGGCGGGTGCCCGGTGGCGTGCGGGGCTCCGGCGGTGCTGCCGGTCTCGCCGCCCCCCCCGTGGGTGTCCCTGGCTCGCCGGGGCCGTGGAGCAGGTGGGTGTTCGGTGTGTCCGTGGGGCGTTCGGCGTGTTTTTGTGGGCAGCTTTGATCCTTAGGTGACTGTTGCAGCCGTGGGAGCAGCCCCGTAGTACCGCGGGATCCGTGGGTGCAGGCTGGCAGGACTGGGGGAATGGGGGGTGGTGCTGGACGGGAAGAGGAGTTGGAAAATCAAATAAAAATGCTAAATATTTTATTTCCTGTACGTGGTGCTCTGTAAAATGAGCATTCAGAGCAGCTGAACTTCTGGTATGGGCAGTGGATGTCTTCTTATAGATCCTTAAAACAAGTAGAAGATGGGAGCAGGACAAACCCCGAGCAGCTGCTTCTGTGCTGCCACCGCTCCCACCTGGGTCTGTCAAACTTTCCCTCAAGGACCCCGGCAATTCAAATGTCCAGGTTTTCCTGTACATTGGGTTGAAAGGCTGCGAAACTGGCCAGGGAAACTGCACGGAGAAACGCGTTGTGGGGGTGCTTAAGGGGGAGAGGTGCAGTACGGTAGCTCTGTGTGCCTGAACTACTTGTTTGCTTTAGCTATTGAATTTTTTCGTAGCTTAATGAGTTCTGGCATAAATCGATACTTTGCAAATGTATTGTATGGCCGTGGCTGGCATTGGAGCTGAGTCTGGCCCTCTTAAGCCCAGGGCATGCTTGTGGTGAACTCGGGAGAACTGCAGAAACATATGAACCTGTGGGATTTCGTTGAGAATTCACATGGTCAAACAAAAATGTAGCAAAAGGAGGAAAAGATGCTTCTGTGTGAGTATAGTGTGGTCGCAGTGTATAGTTTGTGGTGGGAGTATTGTTGAATAACTCCGGCGGTGGAGCTGCTCAGCGTTGCGGTACGTCTCTGTGTGAGCTGAGTCCCGTAGCACCAGCCAGGACATTCAACTTTCTTTGACTTGGCAGAGGAGTGTGGAAGGATGTTGCTGAAAATGAGAATAATTGCTTGTGGATCTGAGGACCTGATAGGTAGGCAATTTGGGAGGCATTTAAATTGTCTTTAATTTCCTTGTGATATGAACAGGACACTGGGAATCTGTTGCTTTATTGACGGATGTTTTCCTATGGAAAGACAGTGTGTGCTGTGAATGTGATGGCTGCTTGTTTGGTGTCAGCAATATTTGGTTAAGGACAATATACAGTTGTTTGCTGAGCTTTATTATAAAGAACCAGAGATGCCCCATATCTCCTGAAACAATGCCTTTTTTGTCTTAATGCAACTGTGGGCCAATTTCATGCTTGGTGTAAGTTCCACTGATGATGGTGGAGTTTTGCCAGGGGTGATTTTGGCAGGTGAAATGTCACTTCTGTGTCCATAATGCTCAAGAGTAGTGTCACTATATTGTCTTAAGCACTTGAGTATTGTTAATTAAAATGACACGTTGATGCTTCCCAAAAGTTAGAAGTTGGAGAATCAGCTCATCAGGTCCTCATGATACTTTCCCGCTTGCTTTCTCCTTTCTGCTTCAGAATCTCATATCCTTTAATTCATTCTCTTCCTTCTTTTACAGTCTTAGCATCTTTTTTTCTCTCTTCAAAATTAAGAAGTTTCTCTAAAGTCCAGTTCACCTCCAAGCATTTAAAGGTTTGGGGACTGTGTTGAACTGCGCACCACCCCTGCACGACTGGGTGAGTGAGGAGCTGCAGTTGGGAGATCTTCCTCGCCCACGCTCTCCTTCACAATCTGATTAGTGTGGTGGCTCTGGTCAGTGCGTTTGCTGAAGTGGCAGATTGTTCCACTGTGTGACTCTGACAAACAGCCTGGCTTGAGAGAGAGTGATAGACTGGGCTGGGGGTGTGGAAATCCCTCAATTTTTACACAACTCTCATGCTCAGGGCATTGAGAAACTGGTTTTGAGAATACTCCTTCATGACTTCAGTAAGGACAGGGAAATTACCTAAAAATTGGGGCAGAAGGAAAAATGGGGAAAGAGAAAAGGAAATAATCACATTTGCTAGCTGTGGGAAGAAGAGTGGAACTGTTTAACCAGTAATTGGCTCTAACAGAACTTTGGCTCTGTCAGTTTCAAAGAAAATATTTTAGTGAATAAATCCATGTTATCTTTGTACGTGGTTAACAGTATTAAATACATGTGGCCAACTCTTAATCTGTTCTGGGACTGTGGTAGTTGTAAACAGCCGGTTTCAATGCTCAGCTGCTGCTGAGCTGTTCGGTATCTGACATCTCTGTGCTGTACAACTCTGGATCTATATGAATCTCATAACACAAAGAAAGTGTGTCTGACACAGCTCACGGCTGATACCGTTCTGACGCAGTATCAAAGAGCAAGATACATGCACTGTCTCACTGTGAAGGGGAAGAAAATGCTTAATGCTTCTTCAACTCAGTTATTAGTCTAAAGTTTGTTCTGGTTTGGCCAGACCTGGCGTGTTTTTGACTGTCAGTGAAGTATCGTTTGCAGCACAACATAATGTTGCAAAGAGCCTGCAACTCTTCTGTGTTTACTTAAAAGGCATTCAAGTTGGGGTTTTGATGTTTCATTTTGACATAAGACAGTGGAAAGATTCAGATGTGGATCACATGCTAACTTGAATATAAAGCTGCAAATTTGATAGGAAAAAGATATTTCCAGGAGAAGGATAAATTATCTGTTTAGAACTACATTTATCAGTGATACTTCAACTTCCCATGTCTTGCATGCTCTTGCCAGTCTTATCTCTTCTAATGCTTCGTTTATATTAATCCTTCTAAAACCATGCTGAAGTGGAATACCATGTGTTCCCATTGTGGGGAAGACGCCTTCCCTTTGCAGATGGGGGATAAAAGCACAAGCAAGAAAATGAATTGTCTGTGACCATACAGGAACTGTGTAGTGGTGGAAAAACTTGAACTCGTGTGTCCTGAGCTGTTGGCTAGTGTTGAAATAAAAGTACTGCCCCTGCCAGAAGGAGTGGGAGAAGAGGCACAGCCCAAAAGGCACAGTGTGAAAACTGGTTGGGTTACCTGGCTGTGATGTACTCAGTGGTCGACTGCTCTTTCATCACAACCATGCTGGTCTTTGTTAGACTGTGGAAAACAGAAGGGTTTTGTACTTAAACAAAGAGTCTCAGCATACACAGGAGAGAAGAGGAAAAAGAAAGGGACGTTTTTCTTCTCCTTTCTATACCTGCCTTCAGATAGTGGGTGCTGTTTTTACAGGTGGGTCTCTGGCTGGATCTTTGTGGAGGTCCTTCATCTGTCCCACTGTACAGTTGTGTGTGAGCCAGCAGAAGGGCAGAGGAGTCTTTGAAGAGCCAGGTAGGTCATGGCAAGACCCACCTTTGCTCATGCCTTTCTGTGACCTCAGGAGTTGGGTGAGGTGGTTTGAGTGCAGATCCCCAACCCTGAGAGGCCAGGCTTGTGCTCTTTTTTAAAAAAAAGTGTTTTCTAAAGGGGTGGCTTCTCTTTGTTGTGATATGCACAGACAGTCACGTAGCTGCTCTTCTCTCCTGACTGCTTTTCTGATTTGGGTTGTTGGTGTGAAGGGCTGTGGGTGTTGCATGACAGCTGGGCCTGTTGCTCTTCTGCTGTAGCAGAAATCTTATGGGGCTATATGAGCAGGGAGCACTGGTGTCTGCAAAAAAAGGAAGGATGTGGTTTTTTCTTCCCTTTTCTGTGTAACTCGAAGCACTGGAGCTTACCTGCTACCTCTGTTCTCTGTCACTTTGGGAAAACTGAAGTAATGTTTTTCCTTACAGTGCTGTGTTTGGTGCTTGATGGTTATAATTGTGAAGTCAGCCCTGTTTGTAACTTTGGTTTCAAAACAACTTTTGTGCTGACAGCCTGCTTCTTGTGCTGCAAGTTTTGTGCAATGTAGGGTGGGACTCTCACAGGTGGGAGAACAGTGTTTCTAAGCTGTGTCTATAAAGAAAAGTTGCAAAGATTTTGGAGCATTTGTGGGCAGTGCTGTGTGCTGGTCTGTGTCACGTTTTAAAGTTAACTTTTGAAATCATTATTTCCTTTGCTGGTTTAGCCTGGTTGTGTAACTGAAAGGGCAGGTTTTGTGGTGAATTGGTGCAGTTTGCTTGTAGCATAGATCTAGTCTGCACTGGTACTGAGCCTTTAGCAGGTCTTCAGCTTCCTTAGCTGGGACAAGGATTCTAGTTTTATGATGTCAGCAGGGAGCACAAATGCAATAACTTTTGCCTTGTTTAGCTTTATTTATCCTAGAAGCAAAACTCCTGGATTTGCTTACATTTTCTTTGACAACATGAAGGCAGAAGGTTGCCTTTCATGCACATACATGCTCCTCATCAAGAAACAAATAGTGTAGTCATTTAGGAACAGTGGGACAGATCCCTTGCATTTAGATTAGCTCAATTTCTTTATTTTTACATTTATACTACAATTTTTGGCAGCATATGTGCTTTCAGGATGAACTGTAAAATCTCTGTGCTGTCCTTTAGCAAATCTCAGCCATTTATATTTACAGCCTCTCTGTGTGAGCTGCACTAGAGTTCTGTATAGTGCTTGTGATGATGAAGCATGAAAAGTGCTGCTGCTATGAGGGGTATTTTAATATCCTGGAGAACAGCCTTGTTGCTTGTTGTGTTGCTTGTTGTGTTTTACCTTGTACTGGGGAATTACTTACCTTTCTTGTAAGCTATAGAGCTGAAACCCAGGAATGCTTCTGAAGGAGAAACTGCCCTCATGTTTGGCTTCAGTTGAAGCAGTCCTCTGCTTTGTACTACAGTATATTTTTGGCAGGAGAAACTCAGTCTTGAAAGTGTTATTCTGTAGAGGGAGACTCACTTTGAGCTTCTTTTCCTTACTTGATTATTTAGGGTTTTCCTGTACCCCTTAAAGGATGTCCAGTTCACCATGCTTGTGCCCACTGGTGCAAACTACCTCACCAGGTCAGCAGTGTCTGCCCTGAAGGGAAGATACACTGCCCATCAAAGGTATTTCAATAGTCATGGCATTCAGTGGGTTGGCGAGAGGAGGATGATGATGGCAAATAATAGAACAATTCCTTTCATTCCTTGCCTGTGCAGTGAGTGGGCATTTTTCAGACCTCTTGTACATACACAGGCTTTTTTGTGTTCTGGTGCTAATAATAAGTAGAGTTCACAGCTCTGAGTAGCCAGGATGATGTGGCGAGAAGTGGGTCAAGACCATTCGTGTGTGCATAACTGCATTCCTAATCTAGGCCAGTGCCTAAGCTGGATGCTTCTAAACAAGCTGAAAAGATTTCAGGGAGCCTGGAGTTTATGCTGTCAGCTGGGGGAAGTGCACCTCTAGCTGACTGGAGCACTTAAGGACAGGCCTCAGAGTGAATGGTCTGGAGTAGCTTTGCATGTTAGAAGGACCACAGAGTTACTTTACTGTTTAGTACCTCTGAAGAGCGAGTTTAAGTCAAAGTAAACTTTCTTCTTCCTGGCAGGATGACTTGCTGAGCAGCCCTTCGAACATGTGCGCTGCCCTGCTATTTCACTGAAATATGTCTCTGCTACCTCAGTTTCCTCTGAAGTGTCTCTGGGGACAAAGATGACTTGCTCAATGTTGCATTGCGTTGCTGCCATGGCTTTCAGACTTGGTGCAGTGGTTGAGCTCCTTGGTGCCCTTCAAGGAAGAGTGGGTCCCTGGCCTCACCCTGAGATGCAGTTTGGGGCTTGGCTGCTGGTAGAAGAAGAAAGCCAGTTTTTATCTGAAGCCACTGGGATTTGTTGAGTTTATTTTTGGAGAGAATACAGAGGAGTTTGATTGGGTTATGATTCCTTTTATGGTTCTATGCTTGGGGTTTTTTTTTCATCCCAGAGCTTTTCGAGGTTACTTGTCCTTGAAGAAGGTCTATGACATGTAAGACAAGCTGTAATACACTTGTTCAACTCTCATAATACCTGGCACACCACTGCTGCTCCCTGGAAACAGTCTGAGAGAAATTTATGCACAAGTTTGGATGGGAATTGAGGAAAGGACAGGGAAAGAGTCATGGTAATTTTGCTATTTTCATTGTCTGGGAGGTGGTGTTTTGGTATCTGAAAGTAAACCAATCTTTTCTTCCGAGCCTCAAGTACATTTGAGGCTATCCCTGTCTAACATGCAGAAGCAAACAAGTGCTGGGGGCTGTAGCCAGTGTGTCGAGGGTATGGGCAGTGGGCTTTGCCACAGGAAGAGGTGACCTTTGGAAGGTGTGCGTGGCTTGCCTTGGCACTGTCCCACCATTCTCCTGTGTCCTTTGTCACACTGAGCAGCGCAGTGACACAGTACCTGAGCAGAAGTGCTCAGGCACAGGAGTCTGCTGTGCTCTGGAAGGGAGCCCTGGCTGTGCAAGGGCTGTCCTGTGGGTGGTTTGTTACCACAGATGGCAGCTGTGGGAGCTGGTGACTCTCCAAAGGCAATGTTAGCCTGCCCATTACTCTCTGTTTATCTGTTTGTTCTTCCAAGTACAAGAAGCCTGAGCAAGTCATAAACTTCTTATGCAAAATTTGAGCAAACATATTCTTCCTTTTTCAGAGAATACATTGAAAGCAAACTGGAATTCAAGAAAATTAATGTCTCTGAAAAGCAGAAAGCATTTATGTCTTGGTGTGAAACTAAATCCTGCTGAAAAGATTTAAAAAATATTTTCTGAAGTACAGCAGCTAGAAAGCCAACCTTGAAGCTTGTCAAGAAGACTGGAGTTTGTGAATGTTTCTGCCTGTCAGTCTTAGGTGGAGGATTTATTTTAAAAGGTCAAAGTAGTGTTACAGATGCCGTTGGATCAAAACTCTCTTTCAGGGAAGTTCCAGTCTGAGTTCTTGGGCCTGTCTTGCTTTGTCTGCAATTAATGACTGATTCATCAGGGCATAAAGAGGGAGAGGTTAGAGGCATCACCTGGCCATGTTATATGCTACATCCTTTTCCTAATTGGGCAAAAGTGCTGTACCTTCAAAGTTTCCTCTACACATCTAACTTACTGAGTGTGCAGCGACTGGTTTGGTTTTGGTTTGTTGGCTGGGTTTTTTTTCAGTGTAGTATGTAAGCAAAATAAAATAAATTTCCTTGCTCGAGGATTTGAGGACAAGTTAGCACATGAAGTTAGAAAATAAGTGTGCCAGCTATTGTTTTGTTTTCCAGTGGCCTGAGCATCCTTCCCACTTATCACTGTTGTAAAGAGACAGTCCTGAAAACTTAGAGTTTAAGTAAGGAAGAGTGTGTGAGTGGGTATTAGAGACACAAAAAGGTGAAGCATGTTGGTGTGTGGGTTGAAGGGAAAAATTTTTCTTGCAATGAATACAGCTGCTTTGATGGAGAGACAGATTTTTACTTAAACTTCCACTGTAGCATTATGTATCTGTGTAAAGCTGCTTCATTGCTCATGTTTATTGCACTACAGGAAGAAATTTTAGCACTGTAAGCTGCCCCAGAGGGTTCTATATAATTTCCAGCTAGTTAGGGCCTGCTTTTTCTATATAGAAGCACTAAAAAAGTATCTCCTCAACTTTGGTACCTATTTCCAGGTAACTAATAGGATTAACAGATACAAGACATGTTCCTTTAGCTAAATGTAATCCATTTGCCACCTTCAGCCAAAAATATTGCAGGAAGGAGAAACACTGGTCCATATAGTAAATCTAATTTTCAAAAAAAGCAGGGCTTAATACAAGTTAGACTGGTGCTTTTTTTCTAGAAAATTTCTAAAACTCACTATAATTGTGCAATTTTAGAGCAGATGACTCTAAAACTGGAAGCCAGCTCAAAATGCAGTCGGGTCAGTCAGGTCAGTGATACTGGGATACCTTTTTAAAGGAACTGGGAGAAGAAATTCAGGATGGGGAAGTATTTAAGTCCCGGGGAACTTCTTGTATGTTGCAGCAGTGGGCCATATGGATACCTAAGTAGCTAAATTTTTTTCTCAAATTGTAATTCCTGTGTCTGTCTAGTCTCTTCCTAATCCACTGCCATGATTTCCTGTGGCTAAGTAGTTCTTCCTTCTCCCAAAGCTGTCAAAGTGTTCTGGCACGGGATGACTGCAGGCAGCAGCTGCCAGGGAGAGGCTTTTATTTCTGTGGTGCTGAGGTTGAGGTGGGCTCAGGGTGTGATGTACAACAGCTTTGCCCTAGAAGGATGTCCAGGTTTATATTGTTGTGCCAATTAAGATCTCAGTGTCTGGTGTACAAAATTCTTAATTGCTCAAGCATCCTCATATCAGCTTTCAGTAAAGTTATTTTCCAAAGCATTTTAGTTTTCATTCCCCACACAGAATTATGAAAGAAAAAGGGGACTGGTTGCTGAAGAGCAAGTGATGTCACCTGTTCTATTCTCCTGTGAATTTTTTTTGTGTTGATGGAAGGCTTTGTTTTGATGCTTAATTCTTTTGACTGACAGCATCTGATGGCATGCTGGGGAGTGTAATGCCTGTTCTGTGCACTGAAAGGCAAGAGTTTAGAATGAGCTTTAAAGTAGAGGACTGTGTGCTTTCAAAGACTTTATTCCTTCCAACACTGAAATTGAAGTAGTGAATCAAATTGGGCATGGCATGCATTGATAAAGTGGTGCTTTGTTAAATGACTGCTCTAAGGGATCATTTCAACCCCTTCCTCCCGTTTTAGTGTTGGATCTTAATCTCTTTATTGCAAGTAACATCAGCACTAGTACAATTAAGAATTAAAGTTTGAGCCAGTGGTATTTATTCCTGTTTTATCCCTAATGATGAAGAAGCCTCAGCTGATTTCCTGCTCAGGATTGATGATTCACAAGGCTTGAGGTTCATCTTTATTTTATCTCCAGAATCTCATTTTGGTTCTGGGCATTTTTTCCCCTCAATAGGAATCTGATTAATTGACTGGCAAAATGGGCACAGATGTAGTTAATTTATTTTGTAAGTGCAGATGTTTCACGTGCGAAGAAGTCAGGCAAAGATTGGATTTAGAAAGGCCCAGATTACAAATACCAGTCAAGAAAACACTGAACATCACAAAAAACGTACTGCTATAAAAGCAATGACATAAAGAGCTCTTACTCCTGTGTATATTCCCCCAGGAAGAGGAGTGGAGAAAAATTTTGTACTATAATATACAGTCACTCAGATTCCTAAGATTAAATGGAATCAATTTTTGATTCTGTAATCAATTTTTTTTGTAATCAATGTAATTGTCTTTTATTATTTTAGATTTTTTTAGACTGTCATAGTTAGGATGCCATGAGCTCAGCTCAGTGTAGCATGGTTTGCTACATGGCAGGCATTTCAAATGTACTGTAGGAAATGGTCCCTTTGAGAAAGGCAAAAAGATGGAGTTCCACAACCCATTTATAAAAATTACAACCATTCCAGTTAATGTGGGTAAACTGGGTAATTTTTGCATAGAAATTTATGAAATAGTGCATTTGAAAAACTTAACTGTGCCAGGGTAAACACATCTTTTCAATATCTGTTTAAAGTACATAAATATTTATTATTGTCCTTCTTTTACAGATTAAGAAACAAAGGCTGAATTGACTTGCCTAAAGCTATAACTAATTAATGCAAGGATAGAATGTGAACTTGGGACTTTGAACCAAGAGAACAACAAACAAGGTGAAACGCTGCAAATGGAAGCATAATGAAAAGATAATATAAACTTTATATTTCAAGCATAAAACCACTACCCCAATATAGAACTCATCTTCCCATAAATGCTTTAGGCAAGTAAGCAGCCTAAAAAGCTGCTTCTTACTGAAAACAGAATCTGTTTAGACGAGATCATTAATTTACTTGCCAATTTTGTGCATCCAGCATTACCCCCATTAAGCTTGTTGCTTCTGAGAAAATTCCTAAAGACAAACCAGAATTTAAATTAAATTTTCAAATAATTTGAGTTCAAATGAAGAGAACCAGGCAAATTTACACTTCATCATGAAAAGCTGCAGCAAAATCATGCTAGAAATTTTCTTGACTTATCTCCCAGGTAGATGGTAGGTGTGAGTCAGCCAGAGCACTTGCACTAAATGTGGGAATGGAGCTGACTCAAAGACCAGTGATTGGCATAATTTTATGGGATATCAACAACTGCAGCTTCAATAAATGTCAGTTTTTCCTCTGTCTTGGTCAAATGCTAATTTTCAAATTTTCACTGCAATTTTGACTGAATATAGGTTTTTTTGGTTTTTTTTTTTGGCTTTTGGTAAGTTCTCTGGATCACAAGGGCCACCCATGATTGTTATTTTTTTAATGGAAAGGACAGTGGATCTCCAAGCAAGATTCTTATTTCTCTAAATTGCAGGCCCTTGAGGCAGTAGCACAGACATGGTCACTGCACCACTCCAGTGTTTGTGCGTTTTGGAAGAACAGTGTAGTCCTGTAACAGGATTTGGGATTTCTCTCCTCCTTTTCTGGACATTAATTTGGAAAGAATTTTGGAAAGAATTCATTGCAGTGGTTTTGGCCAATGCCTTTGTGTTGCTGGTGGAAATTGAGAGATAGGGAGTTTTTAGTGGCATTTCTGTATAACTTTAAGCAATTTCAGACTTTTGTAATGGTAATTTTTTTTTCCTAAACATGCTAAGTTAAAAGCAGACCAAACGTTTCCTAGTTTTCTGGGCTTCTGAATGTCTTCTGTACTGGATGTTTGACTTGCATTCCTTTGCCTGACCTGTCCTGTTTGTTCTGGTGTTTGTGATTCATTTGAATATGCACCAGCCAGCACTTAAATAATGGAAAATCTAAAGTAAATAAGTGATAATGCCTGCTAGAGAATCAAAAGGTTCTACAGTGAGCCATGGTGCTCTTTAGAACAATTTACATATCTCTGTAAACAGACTGTTGAAAGAAGAGTGGTTGAATGGAAGCTGAAAAGCTTGAATCATTCAAGTTTGGGACATTGAAAGTCTAGACTAAATTGAAGTGTTATTACTTTGAAGTTCTTAGAAGGGACTATAGGGCATTCTGAGAAGGGCCTTCTTTACCTTTGCCTAGGGTTTATAATTTAATCTAGGGTTTGGAGGATTAAACTGAGTTTGTTCTCACTGCACCAGAGTTACGGTTTCCTCCCATATATGGCAATTTTTAGAAGGTTAGTAGGTTGGGGTTTTTTTCTGTAAAGTGAGAGATGCTTTGGATTCTAGATGCCAGTTCTGTAATCAACAACAGGAAGTTTGTAAAATGACTGAAAGTGTCTTGAAAGATTCTGAAATATTAATCATGTTCATCACATTGATGGTATGTTCTTCCTAATAGAAGAGGTATTTGTATTTTAAACCAGACTAATTTTGGCTTCTAGGGCTTTCTTTGTTTGTGATGGGGGTTTTGTTTTGTTTTGTGTTGGGTTTTTTTGGGTGTTTTTTGGGTTTTGTTTTGTGGTTTTTTTTGTGTGCGTGTTTGGCTTTGTTTTTTTTTTTCATTGAATGTGCCCCAGAAGCCAGAATTGTCTTACAGGACACCTACTTTCAGAAAGAATGAGGCAGGTAGATGTATTAGCGTTGATCCTTTCATCATGTTTGATGGATTTTGAAAGAAAACGGGTCAGACTGTAATACTAGACTGTTAAGAACGTGAAATATGGGATAACTAAAAAAAAAGAGAAGGTGTATCTGTTTGTACCATATGTACATCCTGTACATCTGCTACTTTCTATCTGAGCTGCATGAGATAAGCTTGTGTGAATCTTTCACTCCATCCTCACAAACTTGACCTCTTCTGTGTTGCGTAGCTGTTGTCGTGCAGTTCCTATGTGGTCAGTATCAGAATCCTCCAATTTCGCCTTCCATAAACCTTGGTTTTGTTTCTCTGACAATTCATTTCCTGTTGATTCAAATTCCTTGTTTGTTTGTTGTTGTTTTTAACATTCTGCCAAAGGCTGTTACCTGCAATTGTTGTCTGGCAGCACTGTACTGAAGCCTGTCAGAGCCTGAACTCCTGGCGCCTTTCATTGCTCACCCACCAGTTTACATGAAGTTTAGGAGAATTTCATGGAGGCTTCAAACCTCTTAAAAATTTAAGGTTAAATTTTGACCGAAGGTTACGGGGCAGGTTGAGTGTGCACACTTATGTTACTATACAAGAAATCTAAGAAAGTTGTTTAATGTAAGTTCCTGACCTGGCCCTGTATTTGCTTCTTGGTTATGGAACAATCTCCCTGAATGGGTTTTTGCAGCTTTGCTTTGTACCCAGGGAACTCCCTGTGGTGGCTCTGGTTTTGCTAGAGCCATACTGATTTCATTAAGATGTGGGCATCAGAATGGCATCCTAGAGATGTCCTACCTCGTGTATAAATGCTTTACTACATGGTTGCTGCCTCTTTAGAAAGGCTGTTGTGCAAGCAAGCCACTCTGATTTCCTTCAGCATTA
>WAAG01031466.1:3596-23847 GCA_013390105.1 Tichodroma muraria | reverse complement strand
TTTAACTGCCAGTTTGTGGGTAGTGAGTGGGGAACAGTAGATAAAGATTTTGTTCTTGCTGACTTTCTGACCAGTGAACCACATGAAATTTTGTGAAGCTGGAGGCGGGGAAAAAACCCAGTGCATTTCAGTCCCATTATTTGGTTACAGCTGTAAAGGGTAATGTTCATTTATCACTTCCTTCTAGAAGCTTTCTGTAACTGCATGAGCTATTCCTGCAGTTCAGTGACATGTGCATCACAAAGGCTTGAAAATTGGAATGGATAGGAAACTCCTGTTATTTCGAATTACGTTGTTGTAAACTGGCTGCAGGCCTTTGGGTTGAAAGACTAAACATTGATTTTAACGTACTGCTGGGTTGTATCACAGAGAGATAAAAGTTGATTTTACGTGAAGTGGAAACTCAGGCACGCTAGTATGGAACTCAGGAAGCCCACAGTGAACTGAATATACGTTGGCTGCTCACAGATCATATCATAAAGCAATTTATTTGTATCAGTGGCCTGTCACATGTAGTGTCATGTAGGATCAGTCTTTGCTTAAATAGAGAATACTTATTAAGGAAAGCTACTGCAGACTTGAGCTTTCATTCTAGCTGTGATATCTCTGTGGGCCAATAACCACATGTTTTATCTGGTTTTCTTCCCAGTGCATGAACATGCCTAGTGAGTAACACATGAAAACCAAATATAACAAGGGTAGATACATTTGGCCAACTTACAGAGTATAAGTATCTCATTATTTTTTCCTACTTCCTGCCTTTGTTTTTATATTTGAAATGTGTTTATCTAATTTCTCTTTAGCGGCCTAGGCAAGGTTCTTTCCTATTTCATCTGTAAATTAGTCTTTCTATAGGTATGGCTATGTTGAATGATGAATTTGGTTGTTATTTCTTTATTTTTGTGGTAGCCTTTTTACTTGGCTCTTGAAGGAAGTGACATAGTTATTTTTTCTTATTTTCTTTGTACATCAAGGAGGGTGAGGGTCACATTCTGTAGGGGAGGAAAAAAGAAGAAATGCACCACTTGCCACTATCAATAAAACTTTAATTAACTAAATGCTCTGTCTGGCTTCTTGCCCATGTAATATATAAAAATCAGAGAGATTCTCCTAAGTCATTATTACCGGTTATCAGAAAGACTTATGTTTCCATTTACAGTGAAGCTTGAAGAAGAATTGGCTGACAAGTCTCAATATGCAAAGAAAACTTGGTTATTCAGGTTATGTATTTCCCTACATTTGCATGTTTGCACTGGCATGCTGAAGAGTTCCTTTTATCAATCTAATCCATATTTAAAATTGCCTTCATGTATGCAAAGTATGAGTCCCATAGCAGGATTCCTGTTGACATTCTTGTAAGGTCTGCCAAGGGTTTGTAGCATCGCAGAACAATTTGGGTTGGAAGGGACTTTAAAGATGTCTAGTTGCAACCCCCTGCCATGGGCAGGGACACCTCCCACTAGAGCAGGTTTGGTGAGTGCCCCATCCAGTCTGGCCTTGAACACTTCCAGCATCATCGGGATTTGCTGCAGTATGAAGGATGCCATCTGCAGAGCTCCTGGGAGAGGAGAGCTCCTGTTGAGCAAAGCCTGTGTCTTGCCTCCTCCTGTACCATTAACCTGCTTTCTCTTGATCTGTTGTCTTGCTGCAAGTGCTGTTCACCACAGTCAGGATTTAAACTGTCTGAGCAGGAATTGGGCAGCTGGGCTGCCACTGCAGATGGTGTGACTCATCTTGCCTCCCTGGGAGGAATGAACCTCCCTGCTCCAAACTTCTGTGGGCTTTTTAATAATTCCCAATTTTTTTCTGCTGGAGACAAGTAACAGCCTGCTCACCTGTCCAGAAAAGATTGAACCAGTATCAGTTTTGCCTGCAAGTGAGTGCCCTTTGACTGCATTTACAGCCATGTGTAATGTGGAGGAAAACAACTCTGACTGACTTGCTTTACTTCTTATTCTTGAATCTTCTGGTTTTTGTCTCTAATCTTCAGGCTCAGACGATAAATGGGGTTTAACTGCGGATCCTAACACTGAGCTGATTAAGTGCAGATCTGTGGATCAAACATTAAGCTGTCAGAAGGAAGACTTGCCATGCTGCCCAAGATGAAGTGGTGTCTTGTTAGATCCCCATCAGACAAATGACGTGTCACCATGTTTTTCCAGCACCCAGCGGTCCCTGGATGCCATCCTGTGTGTACCACAGGAGGGGAGAATGCAGGGGCAGCATTCACACCACTGTAAGTGCAGCCCTGGCACCAGGCGGGAGCTGGGACTCCCTCAGCTGCAGATTTGGTGTGACTCTCCTCCAGTCACCCTCTTGTGGGTTGGTGCTGTGGGATTGTGGGCCTCTCTTTCCAAAGGGTCACCTGCATCAGCTGCTGCAGAAACTGGTGGGACTGTGCCCAGGTTGTGCAGGAGCTGTATACTCCTTGTACAGTGTAGGTGCTGGCAGACAAGGGATGAACTCTGGGCAGCATTACCCACCTCTGAGCCTCCCCACAACAGCTCCTTGGTTGCCCGTTTCCCATAAATTGCAGATGTTGTCAGAGAGTCTCCTGGCTCTTTTCTTGGCAGTGTTGTTATAAGAAAGCATTTTTAGTAGCTGCTTTTCACCATCAAAATGAATATTCTGCCATGAATCAGGGCTGACTTAAATGCAGGTGAAGGATGACTCCCCTAAGCCAGGGTGTCTCTGCCAGACCCCAAAGCAGTTGAGCTTTCTGCCCCTGAGCTGTCCTGAGCTGCCTTAAAACATCTCCATGTCCCAGAGCGGGGTTTGCCACAGCTGATAGCAGCCTGTCCTGACAGCCTGCAAAGGGTGGGGGAAAGGAAACACCATCCTGAAATCCCACTCCTTACAAATGAAGAGTCCTGGAAACCATTGTTATCTCTTGAGAGCCAGGACTTCCCAGGGCTACTCTTTGGAGCACAGGAAAACTTTCCTTTTCTTCTAGCCCATTTTTTTCATTCCCTGGTTCACCATTCACGTAAATTTCCTTTTAAGTGGTGTTTATGTTTGCAGCTTTAAAAATGTGGGAAAGGCTCTATCGTGGCAGGCTGTAATACAGTGTAAGTGACTATTTCAGAGTCGGCCTCGCATTGCCTCTTGCCGTCTCATCTGTCATCAGCTCCCTCCTGTGTTCTGTGAAGTTTTTGCTTCACTGCTGAGAGTAGCACAGCAAAAAGTGAGCTCATACAGAGCTCAAATTACTGTTGAACCAGTTCAGGTCTGTTTAATGGAAACCTTCCTTCTCCAAACCCTTTCGCACTTCTTTTACTTGAGTCGTAAAAAAACTTCTGTTTGAACTTAGTGAAAACCCCAAACCCTTTCTGTTCTAGTTATAAAACACTTTGATTCCTTTCCTTGGTTTTGTTTCACATTATTTACTGAACTCCTACTGGGATAGCGTCTTGGGGTAAAATGACACTGCTTCTTGGCCGAACAATTTAAATTTTTTATCAAGGGAGATGTATAACCAAAGTCTTTGTGAAATGCGTTAGCCATCCATTCTACTCCAGCTCCAAGTAGGAAGTGTGGATCATTTCAAAACCCAGGAGAATTTGGACACAATAGGGTAGGTATGTATGCAATAGTACTTCATCAGCTGTAGGCATAAAGGAAAACTTCTGGCTGGTTCTGGCAAAAGCTGCCATAAATGTGTGACTTTGGGAGTGTGTGAACATCAAAGGGCTTTCACAGTGTGCATCTGAGCTTGTGAGACAAGGGTGAATTTTTGCATTTTATGCTGAGTAGTGGTATGTGAGCCACATATTTATATATATGTGGTATATAATAATATATGCATAATATCAGCCCATATTTATAAAACTGTGGTATGTGGTACGTGTCTTTTCCATTTTTTAATTTTTTGTTCCTGAGGCAGAGATGTGCTGTTGTGATCTGTTGTTGACCTTGTTAAGTAAATTCCATCTCTCCTGTGTTCTAGTTATGCTTTTTGGGTTTCTGTGCTATTGGCTAATCTGTTAGTGATGCTTAAGTTCAAGGGGATCTGAGTTGCACAGTCAGTCACGTGAGGAAAAAAATGAATTGTATTTACTTCAGAGTTTTTTCTCTGACCTCCTTATGTTGCTTTTGCTTTTCTGAGATGGGTGATGCTAAGTTACTATGGCAGGGTTTGGACAGCTTTTTAAAATTATCAGTCTTGCATTTATGCAGGAGAACCTTTGCTATCTTCTGCAGTCAGAATTTCAGCAAACCACTATCACTGCAGAATCATTTGGGTGTGGATTCTCTCTACTTGCTTGTGTTTGACTTTCACAAGGATCTGTACACATCTAAAAACATTTAATGAGAACTAGTAAGATATTTTAGCCCTGCAGACTTGTTTCTTTGTAAGCATCCAGCCAACATTATTGAGATCAGTGGTTTCCTGTGTTTTATTAGCACAGCAGTTTCAGCTGGTCCTGTAATCTCACATTTCTTTTTATAACTATTTTATAAGGAGAAGGACCCAGTTAAACCAGTTCAGGTTTCTCTGTTGCAGTGCTCTAATGCTTGCTCTCATTGTAACAAGTCTGTCTTGGCTGTCCTTCTGCTATGCTTCCCAAGCCTCTGCCCTGTCTCCCTGGCACACCTGACACACAGTGGCAAAAGCTCTGCAGTCACTTGGGCATCTGTATCTTTTTGACCATCTTTGCCTCCTTGTTATCCAGATGTGTACACAAAAGTGCATAATCCCATGTTTGCTAGGTATTTTTGATCCAACACAGGCTGAGATTACAAGGTGGTTCCACCTCTCCGTGCAGGACTCCTCAAGGCACTGAAACCTCCCAGGCCAGAGCTGTGTTCCCTCACGTCCTGGGGACAGAGCAGGGCTGGTGCAGGGATGTGGAAAAGGGAGTGCAGTGGGAGAGTGGGTGGCTGCTGCTGCCAGGACAGCTTGTGCTATCTGATACAGGGAGCCAGGTGGTTTCTGTTGTTGCCAGGAAGGGTGGGGATAAAAGATGGACAGGAAAGAGGGGTCATCCTATAACTTCATCCATTGCCCCAGTGCAGGTAGCTCAGCTGTAGCAAGAAGACTTTAGCTCTTGGGGCCTTGTGCCTCAAGTATTTGTCTTCCGCTTCTCCAGACCAGAAAAATACAGGTGAGCAGAGCCTGAAGGCTTTCTTCAAGACCTAAGGCTGAGGTGACTCTGATCCTGCTCTGGGTGCCTGGTGAGTGGTAAAGCTGTGCCACTGTGGTCTTCTCTGCTCTGCTGCTGAACTGGAGGTGCCAGGAGGTGTATGGAGCGTCCACTGTGTTTATGCCTTTATCTCCATGTAGGAATTCTGCCATTACTGTGGTGCAGGAGTGAAGTCAGGGGAGGGTTCTTTAGGTTCTCAGTTAGGGTGATAAAGCTTAGTTGCTCGCTATGAATTCAGGATTGGCAAAAACCTGTTGTAGGGCAGAATGGCTTGGTTTGTCCATGTTACGATAGCTTCGAAGTATTTTGTTGAATGTATAAATGGGGGTAGGTCTTTAGGACTCTGCAGGTCAAAACATTGATTTTAACTGGACTAGAAATACATAAAATTAATGGTGAAAAATATTATTTGTAAATTAGTTTTACACTAATCTAAATTATACTAGTGTAGTTTAGCCATAATGAAATAATTCGTAGTGAAATAACAGCCTGCCTTATCTGCGCCATTCTAGGCAGCTTCAGGCTTCCTCCTTTATTACCTCTTGAAATTTACTGGTTAAGAGGTCAGAACCAGGTTTTTTTTAGAAGCAAGCAGAATGTCTCAGTAATCCTTCAAATTCAGAGGTATTTTCTTGATTTTTATTACATTCAATGAATTCTGCAACTAGCTATTTTAATTTAATAAATAGTTATTCCAAAGCTGAGAAAGTGATGAAAAGTCAGAAATGTGATTAAGATAGAAAAAGCTCTAGTAGTTCTAATATCTGGAATCAGGACCAAAAATAATCAATTTGTGAACTTGAGATAATAATTACTTTTATAAATTTTATCTATAAACAAGATGTCTGTTCCACTTTGTGCCCAGCCTGCTTCAGGGGGTTTTAGCTAAGTAAATAAAATCAGTTTCGCTTTGATGCTTTTGTGGACCTACTCTGCCTTCACATACCTCTCTTAATGCAACGAATATCAGTTTAAAGTGTGTTCATTTAGAACATTAGAACTGAGTAATTTTCCATGTGTAATGAAGAATTTGGGTAAGTGTGTGATACATGTGACTAATTAGTGGTGCAGTTTATCTGCCTCTTCAGCAAACAAAAGGCTCATGTTACAGCAGCCCTTCTGTAGAGAATAGCAGTCAAGATTTCTGCCTAAATTATTTTCATTTTTTAGCATCTGTTCACTTCTAGAATACAAATCAACACCACTGCATTCTCCTCTGATATGTCTTGTTTGGATCCTTTTTATCTGAAGAGAAAAATAGAGGCATGGTATTATTTTGAGCCTGCATGTGCTTTGCTCTTGATGTAAAACAGTGAAACTCACAGACTGCAAGCTTTCGATATGCAGACGTTGCCCTTGGCTGGGCAAGAAGATATTTAGATGTGCAGATCATGAATAAAATTTGTGGTCTTTTAAGAAAAGATTACACTGGGTAGAAATGAGCTTGAAAATTGAAGCTTGCTATGGTTTCTTTCTTAAATCTAGTAGATGCCTGGATAAAGGGAATTACTCATAAGAAGGAAGTCATAAAACTGGTTTGAATTAGATTTCAAAGGCGAGGGTTATGTTGGTCATTTAAAGCCTTGGACTTCTCACCACCACCAAAATCAATAAATAGCAATCTAACACAGGGTTCTGGCAAAATATGGTCTGCTATGTAAAGGGCCTTTTGCAAGTTAAAACGGAGTGATTTAGGACCGTATTTAGCATCTGTGGCTTGTGCTGGAGTGGTACGTGGGAGGAGATGGCTTGTTCTCACCAGCATGGGATGCTTGGAGATCCCGCTGAAATGGAGCCATTATTTTATTTGTGCATGTTTTGACTTGGCCTTCAACTCCAAGTTGGAGAATGTAGGTCAGCTGCACCAGTGAGGCTCTGGGTTCTGAAAGAAGATTGCCTGTCCTGTCCCAGTGCCTCTTTCCAGTACCCTTTGGGCTTCGTTAGGAGTCTGCTTGCTGGCTCCCTTTGGCACAGAGACTATTAGCCATCTGACACTCATTTGCCCAGGGGCAGCATGTTTGCTCAGTAATGAAGGAAATGGGTACCAAGTACGTTACATCTTTCCAAAGCTGTTATAATTTCCCTACCACCACCATCTTTGCTGTTAGTCTGAATATTTGATATCAACAAAATCGCAGTAGACTAAATAACATTTTTAATTCCAACTGAATGTGATTGCTTCCAGGATACTACCAGGCAGTATCTTAAGACATTTCTATCTGAATATAAAACCTGACTGATGGGAGAGGGAAGAAGAGGTTGCTAATGAGATTATGAAGTAAAATACTGGCAGACAACATTCTCTCTCATGGAGACTGGGGAAGGAGGAGAACCATTTATGCAAAATAAATAGAGACCTTTTTTTACATTTTAATTATGGATTAAAATTTGTAGTTTAAGCAGTGGGATTTAATTTCTTAGCTGAATGAGATTTTTTAGTTAAAGTCTGTGGAATAGACTGCATTTGGGATAAATATTCAAATCATAATTATTGCAAGGATTTAAACCGGAAGTGGGAAGGAGAAAAGGAATGGGGAGAAGTAGGAAGCAACTCTGTGTAAGGCTGTGAGATTAGGACTTGTATATTCAGTGGAGGGTTTTATTTCTTGGTTTTTTCAGTCAGTAATACGTACCTTCTCTTCTGAGAAGTCAAGGATCTCTGACAGACAACCAGGGTTACCAAATGAAAACATATCTGTTTTCAGCGTCCACCTTCTATTGAATTGTTTCAACATCAAAGGGCTTTCACTGAGGATAAGTTTTCTTGTGTTTTGCATGGTCCACAGTTCATTTTGGTCTTGAGTTCTTCATAGATAGGGCTGTCTACTATGAAGCCATTTAATGCCTTAGTAAAGAGTGGAAGCTTTTTGCTTAGAAAACATTTGCACAGTGGTGGTGCCTATTAAGCATAAAATGCTTCTGAGATTTCCACTGGAAAGAATATCCATGAATAAAAAATGAACCACTTAAATCGATACTATTACTTTTCATTCTCTGCTTTCTTAGTCTTGCCTGTTGCTTTTATTCTCTTTATTAGCTTTCCATGATAGTGAAGTTTTCTTTTCAAAAGAGGCAATGTGGCCCTGTTATTCTCCATTGCTTTGTTTCATCTGCAGCTCACACAGTAGAGTGATAGCGACGTTGGGAGTTATAATTTCAGAACTGTGCATTCAGGTAGTTTGTCTTTAAAACACAATTTTTTTTCTCCCCCTTTCTACTACTTGAGATTTTTTTGCCATATCATGTCTTCTATTTTACTGCTTTTTATTATTTCATTTTATGGTGTCTTACATAGTCTGTGAACACAAAGTAAATTGATGGCTTCTGAATCAGAGGCTATTACAGCATTTTCCTGATTAGCTGAGGTCTCCTTGCTCTCACTCAGATAAATCTTAAATAATCCAAAGCACTGTAGGTGGAAGTACAGTTTTAATAAAACTTACCCTGTGTTAAATTCCTGGAGATTTTTGTCTTTCTAATAGCAGTCCTCATCGGGGTTATTAATGTAGAGTTATTAACTTTCAGATGTTCACTAGGGCCAAGTTTCATTCACTTCTCTTCAGTTTTCTTTTAGGGTTTTAATAAAATAGCACCATTAGATCTTTGTCACATCTGGACTTGTCTCTCATGTGTGGAGGATAGTGGTGATTTACTGTCTTAATTTCAAAGTCCCAAATTTTCTGCTAAGTGCAGTGGCCAGTGCTGATTGCAGCTGATAGAGCTTCCCCAGAGGAAGGCTGGTTCAGTAGTAACAGAGGAGTGAAGCTGATAAGGAGAGTCACTGGGCTGGAGGAAAGGGCAGGTGTTAATGCTGGGCAAAGAAAGCAAAGCAAGTAATGGCCACGCAGTGAGAGTGACCCTCCAGCATTGACTTCTATTCAGACTAATATTGTTACCCTGTATTTTTTGTGATCACAAAACTTGATTCTAATTTAGTGCATTCTCTTCCTCTTTGTTGGTGGCATGGAGGTGGTCACAGCTGGTGGTGGCAATGAGCCCACGCACTGTACAAAGTCAGGGGAGGCTGCACTTCATTGCTGCTGTGCCCAGGCCCATTTAATAAAGTTTAAGAGCATGCAGCAGCAGTGTGTGCATTTTATGGTGATGACAGAGCCTCTTAGGCTTTAAATGCACTTTATTTCCAGTACCGTGACAGGGTTTTCATGCAGCTTGGTACTGTGTCAAGGTTTACCTCAGCACTTCCATTTTAAGCCCCTGATTTCCAGGTATGGTGATGTGCAGCAGCCTGGTTACAGAGGACTTAGTGGGAAAGGATTTTGTCAGGATTAAGAAAGGGAGAATTTTCAACCCCTTCTAAAGTTACGTAGAGTAAAAATCTTGAAAGGGAACAAAGCTTCCGTGTGTGTGATTAAAATGCTCTTGGTTTTTGGAATAAGAGGCGTGTCCGTAGTAGAGTGGGAACGTGGAGGGGGTTAAAGGTAGAGCGGGACAGCATTTTTCCTTAGGTGAGAACTGTGAAGTTGTTGGCACTGAGCTGGAGTAGTAAACACAAATGTTAGCAAGGCTCCTGCAGTGAGCAGGGGCTGGAGTGACTGTAAATGCTGTTCTGCTGGAGTTCACCACTCCCATGTGCCGGGAGCTGTTCCAGCCACAGGATCTGCCTGCAGAGCTGTTTCTCTGCATTGCCATTTCCATTAGATGGGATTGCTGATGACCTCTGGCTCACTTTATTTGGCTTGCTGCTGGGATGGTGTCTTCTGTTTGTTGGGAATTGTCTCTAGTTTGGAAGGGAAATTCTTGGATCTCTACTGGTGGTGTATTTGTAACTTGTAATAAACTTTTTTGTGACTGTGAATCATGTGCTTGACTAAAATGTAAGAGGAAATTAGTGGGACATCTGGCCTTTGTAAGGGTCAGACTTTCATTTTTACTTTCTTGACTAGAGTTACATGAATTCTAAGTTAATCTGAGTTGAGTGACCTTTTGACTAGGGTAAAGGCCTATCTTGCCTTTTTTTTTCCTTTTCCCAGTTTAAAAAGGTTTCATGTCCTGGATCTGTGAAATTGTAATTCTACATGGTGTGTAAGAGGGTCATTCCTTGCTCATACACTCAGATCTAAACACACGATAGTTGGAGGCAGTTTGTGGTATTAATTAGTGCAAAAGGAAGACTTGAGGTAATCAGCTCTTAGTGAATGAAGTCTTAATGGTTGTATCAACAGACTTCCAGTGCTGGCCTTGTGGACTGCTGTAGCAATCCAGCAGTGTGCAGTAATATTCACTTCCAAAGTGAAAGTCTATTACAAAAGAAGTACTGTCTTTGCATGACTTCAATTCTAAATCATCTGTATTAATTTTTAATTCCATATTTTTAATGTAAATTAAATGAATAGTTGATTTAGAACTAATAAAGCAAATGATATGTCAGATTTTTAGAGTGAGAAGGGATTTCTGGCACTAATGCTAAACAGGCTTACATGTTTCTCAGCCTCCAAATTTAGTCCACCAATCAGACTTTGTTTTTCACATATTTTCTTAATAGTTTGCACATTTGGGGAATGTTTTTTACAAGAAATACTGTAAAAATATCAAAGAGAGGTGATTCATCAAGATCCATTCTGATTATTTATGAAGGCAGTATGTGTGACTACGTATGTGCATATGTATCTGTGTGTTTATGTGTGTGTTTTAAACCAGCAGGCCCTGCCCACAGACAGAATGTAATCACATTGTGCTTTCTTGGCCACATTTGTGGCTAAGAAATGGACTGTTTTTAAGTCCATTTGTGGACTTAAAAGGAAAACAAATAGATGTAAGCAAGATTGACACTTGGGATTCTAAAGAATTCTAATGCGCTCTGTCAGAGTTAGGCTCATCTTTTTCCAATGATGTAAAATTCATGAGTCTTATGTTACAGTTTAAGTAGGTAGGATTTGAAATTACTGCTCATTTAGAAGTGTAAGAATTGGTTAAATGCAGAAGGGCTTATTTTACAGGGCTCACTTGGGACTTTCATGGTCCACCTTGAGTTTCCTGTTCTACCTAAATCCTCAAGTATTTCTGATGTAGATTTTTTCATTTATTTTTTTTTAATGTTCACCTTCTTACAAGATAAGAAAGCTTGATCTCAGTTCTCCAGGGTGCTATGAAGGTAAATTGGAATGTTAGTGGATGAACACCATGTTTCTGCTCCTGAATTTCACCCTGGGCTACTGTGATAACCAGTCAGGTGGGGAGAAACACTTCCAGAAAGTGACACCTTTTGTATATATATGTATATATATATTTCCATATTGCTACCAACTATAACAAGAAAGTGTTATAAATTCAATTTATGAACCCCTGGTGTGTGTGTGTAGGCTTGCAAGGGGAGCTCTCCTGCAAGCTGACTACCAGCACAGGTGCATGCTTCTACATACACAGTGCAAAGCACTGCAGGAAAGTTCTGGAAACCTGAAAAAACACTGGTGTCTAATGAGAAGTCTTGTGCAGATTTAAACCTATATTTGATTTGAATTTATTTAAATAACTGTGAGAATGTGTGCTACCAAAGCCACTTTTCTCGAGACCTAATTGCTTTTAAGTCTTGGAGAACTCATCTTGTGCATGCATGTCTGCAATTCTAAACAGCTTTAAGATAAATGCAGATTAATGAAATGTCTTGAGTGTACTTGCCTATACATGCACTTAACTTAAATGGATGAATAACTGATTATATGAATGTTTCATTACAGAGAGACAGAAGAGAGTCTAAAGTTTTTAATTTAAATCAAGAAGGCTGGGACTGACTTTCATACGTGTCCAAATTGTATTCACGTGTCTCCTTGTTAGGACTCTGCCACTCATTTACAGTCTGATCTCATCCCTCTCCAACAGGAGCAGATGGGGATTCTTGAACTTGGCCCAAATTCCTAGAAAGTCTCTACGCTGACATTTTGTAAAGGTGTGAGGGGATTTGGATGGCAGAGGGTGCAGTAACAGAGGATGAAGCAGCAACACTTCCCTGCATGTCATTCAACACTGTGACAATGACTGTGAATATAGAATATCTCAGTGTGGCAGAATAAATGCTCCTCTCTTGCCATCTACGTGACATCAGACATGGATATTCTTTGCTTGATTGTTATGCTCCCCATCACCCCACCCCACCCCCCTCATTTAATTAGCTCAAAATTATCATTCTCAATGACATTTCCAAATTGGAACATTGTGATACTTGAGTCTTTCCCTCCCTCCTCTCTCGTTCAGATTTGTATGGGAATTTTGGCTATTTTGTGGATATGTTGAGGCCTGTGCTGAAGATGGGCTTTAAAGCCACATGGAGATATTTCCTATTCCTTTTTCTCTGGCACATGTCTGCCTATTTCCTTGTGGTCCTGGCACAAGGGGGAACCTGGGGAGGAGGACTCAAATCCCAGGGGATTTTGAATGAAAATATGACTGGTTCTGCTACCCGTTATTATCTAATGGAACAAGCAGATATGAGTGTGTGTATTATTGGAAATAAAATAGAGGGGGGAAATTTGGGTTGTTATATTTAGTTACAATAACTTCAACATTTTCCACATGGAAACATGATTCTGCCTTTTTTTTACCAGGCAATTCTCCCTTGCAAGTCAGACTGGTAATCCCGTTTGCCCACAGCTTTTCTGATTGAGTTCTTGTTTGCTTCTTCAGGGGTTAGGAGATTTTGTGAGCAATCTCACTAGTTGATTATTCATAATTTAAAGCAAAACATTAAAGATAACAGTGAGTGCTTCTGGTAAACTTCTAAATACAAAATCCTCTTGCTTCTCTCAAAACATTAAATATTCACACCAGGAAAAGTCTGGAAGCTCTTCTTGAAAGTGTGTGACTTCAGCCTCCGTGCCAGCAAGATTTGTGTTAAAATGAAATTGCCATATTGTGTCTGACTGCAGTTGTCTCTGTATTTATTAGGTGTCTACTTGCGTAGTAGGCTTTTCAAAGGAGAGCTGAGCACATCTTTTGTTCATTAGTAGCATTTAATTAGCATGATTTTAATATGTGGAAAACATGTGTCTCTGCATGTGTGTAAAACTGCACACTAAGCTGAATTACTGCTTTGCAAATCATTTTCAGTTCATGAATTTAAGTTTGTTGCCCTTTTTCTTAAAGTTTTAATTTATCCATTTTTTGTTCCACTGTTCCAACATAAAAGTCAGATATTGTTAATGCATGTATTTTAAGTCTCTGGGTCCGGGTGACAGCATGTAACAGAAGATTGAAGCAGGAAAGGGAATTACTGCTGGTGAGTGATTAGATGGATGCTGCTTTTCAGTACCTAGCAAGAAACCTGGCAGATGTGTAGGCTGCAAACCCGGTACCTGTTTAATGCAGGCTGTCGGAGTTGTTATCTGTCATACCCAGCTCTGACAAGCATGGACCAGTATAAGACATGCTTCTCTCAGTGTAGGAGCCCTTTGCTGTCTCTCACTGCTTCCTTCTGTCTTTGTCTTTCTCCGTAACAAAATAGCCAGCACTGAGAATGGATCATGTCAAATACCCTGCTTATATGAGCATGCTGAGCCATCGTCCTCAGAAATTCCACAACAGCTTCCAGGCCCCTCTGGCATCAGTGCAGTGCTGTGGTCTCCCCTTCAGGGTGCCCTATAAACCATGTGCAGTTTGTACCCAGCCCAGAGGCGCTCTGGTCCCGCAGGAAGCACGATGCCATTTGGCACTGCTGTGCAGCTGAAAGCCACACCAGAGGAAATGCAAGGAATAGTCGGCCTTTCAAGCTAAATATTCAAGCAGCTGCTTTTGAGCAGCAAGCCTGCCAGTTCTCTGGATGCAATAGTATCCCTTGCTGTTCAGTCTCCTTCTGTGCAAGGAACAGACCTCAGCTGACATTTCTCCTCAAGCTTTTTACCCCCATTTTCAGGCCTGCACATGTGTTTGTGGTTTTCTTTTAGAGTGTATAATACAGTTCCTATAGTGAATCTTAATTTGCTTCTAGTCTGACAAAGGTCCTCTTGTCTGTTTTACAAGAAGCATATGCTGACATCCACTCAATTCTTTTCATCAAGTATTTGGCAGTGTAATTATATATGAAGAGTTGTTCAGACCATACACCTGCCAAAAGATCTGGCCATAAGTGTATATTTTTCCCTGGGTTTTGTTCTACTCAGCACTTGGAAGATAATACAAATATGGCTGAGGTATAACCATCAGTATTCAAAATCTGCAATTTTTTGTTTGTCTTAACTATTGTTTTTATATTTAATTTACTTTATGAGAGCAGAAAACTATAAGCCACTCTTGCTAACACAGATTGTGTAAAGAATTTAGAAGGGCATCAACAATTTCAAGGGCTAAATTTTCATAATTTTATGAAACTTCATATTTTGGTTACTGTGAGGTTATTTGCTCACTACTCTGAAACCTTTCTGTCCCTCTTGGATGGACTGGGCTTTAAGGATTCTCTGGAATAAAGGATACTCCTTGGATCCTTGTCTTGTTGCTTTCTTCAGTGGTAAATTGGGACCTAATAAGAAGAAATCAACTGGTATTTTGTTAACCTCTCATGGAGCATAGGTTTTAGTAGCAGCTGGTGCGTTATTAGACTTTCCTAACTCAGCCCTGGAAATCTCAGGGACGGCTGGCCATGGGCATTTTATGCAAGATTTGAGTAATGTGTCAGCTAACAGTTGTGCAGTCCTTGTACACCCACTCCTGCCTATGCTCTGTGGGATTCAGCTTAAATGGCTTTGTATGCAAAAGTCCTGGATCCTACATGGTGTCACTTGCTTTTTGTGAGCCAGTTCTGCAGCAGGCAGTGCTGTCTGTCTGTCTGGGTACCCCGAGAGGGAGCAGCATTCGTGCTGTCTTTCACAGTGAATACACCTTGAGAGTTTCTCTGATCAGTGACCTGTTTTATTGTTGTCTGAGCTCTGCACGTCTGTGAGACTTGGCTTTTTTCCCTCCCCATTAACACAGATGCAGAACAGGCAGATGTTTTTGTGAGATGGTTGTGACATCTGTGTAGGTGGTTGAGAGCTGAGACTGAACCATCAGAGAGTCTTCGGTGCTCTGTGTCCATGTTTGCTGTTGTCACGGTCTGTATGTCATGGCACATGGATGAGCAACAGGCAACGATGGGAATGGTACTGGGGCAGCCTTCTGACCTCTGAGGGGGTTGGCCAACACACTTGGTATGTGATACAGCCACATCTAGTGATACAGATATTGAAGAGATCAGTGTTACTCCAGCTTCTGTATCCTTTTTCCCTGTGTTTGAACTTTTTAAGGAATAAGTGGCTGATGCACCAAATAAACCCAATAGATAGGGACGAGCTCTCAAATAAAATTAAGGGTAAGAGTTCTGTAATCAATATAAGGACATCTTGCCATTTCCCCTTCCCATCAGCTGGGACAGAGCTGGCTGTTGCAGCAACTGGATGCTCCTTGTACATGGGGACCAGTTGTTTTTATAGCAGCTGCCAAAGTGGGACTGGTTGGGTCTTTGGGAGGGCATGAACTGGTGCAGGACACCTCCAGCTTAACTGGGACAACTGTGCTTGTCGCCTTCCCAAAAACAAGGGGAAGCGTTTTGGGAGAGAGTGGGAAAGTCCTGTGCATGGGCAGCTGTGAGAGTTTGAGCTCTGGGATGGAAATCTGCCAGCGCAGCTCCTGAGCACAGTGGGTACAATGTCTTTCATGGGTCACGGGAGATACCCTGCCTGTCACTCGTACAGAAAGTGACAGAGCCACTACAGATGCTTCTTGTTCGGTACTTTGCCTTTTCTTGGTGAATATGCAATTTACTGGGGTTTTTTAATGCTAACATCCAAATTGTGTAATTTAGTGATTCTCTGGTTTCTAAGAAAATGCTTTGCAGGTCTCCATCTCATTAATGCCTTTATTCAAAGCGGTGATCCAAGCAGGAGACTAATAATAGAATTGAACACTGCTGCTTTTGGTTTGAGAACTGCATGAAGAATGGTGTCAAAATAAAATACTTAGTGTTTTGTGTGTTGCTCTTTGTAGTCTGAATCCTTTTTTGTGACAAGTGGCATGAATTTTCTACAATTCTGGGAGAAAGCAAATGGCTATCTATTTCTAATTGCTACTGGTTAGGAATGTGATATGTGTGTAGTGCAAGAGAGATTGATTAGACTCATTAATGACATGAAATGAAAATGTCAGAGTATAAAAATAAGCTAAATAGTCATTGCATTTTTTATTACACTTTTTGCATAATTAAAAAAGGATCATACACACAAAAAGGAGTCTTGCCCTGAAAAACAGAACATCTCAGAAGAAGAAAACCCTCTCAATTATTGCAATAAACTGAGTCCCAGGAGATTGGGGAGAATGATTTATTTGAATAATTGCATGAAAAAAAAAATAGGGAAAAAAATAGAAACAATATATATTCTGGTTTAGAATCACAATGGGAAAACTGGGTTGCATCTCAACATGAGCACATGATTGTTTTCCAGACTGGCAGAAGCAGTGGAAACACTTCCAGACAGATCCTAGTGATTCCATGCCTGGAAGATGTGGAAGGAAATAAATGTTCTTATTAGTGTGTTATTTTCTTTAAATAAGCTGCAGTGCCTTGTTACAAGAATTGAGGCCTTGCTTTAATAATTTAAGACTTTTTTTAAGGCTAGAATCTGATGTCCAGACCCTTCTTCCTTTACCTTACCACTGAAGTGTCATCAGTAGCTGTTAGTCCTGAATCCTTCTGTGCTGCTGAGAACCATCCAAGTACTATTTTTGCAAAATAGCTTATTGAATGCCTTTCCCTGCCAGCCTCCCCTTTCTTCCCTCCACAGACTTTTTATCTTGGAATTTGTGGCCCAGGAGGTTTGGAAGGTAGAGGAGCCATGAGCTCTCTCCTCCATGGGACTCTTTCCTGAGCCTGTGACTTTCTGGTGGGAAAACAGAGAAGGAGAGGAGGCACGTGCCCCTCTGCCATTGCGAGGGCATTTTATGGCAAGATTGTAAAAGCTGGGAGGTCAAACCCAGACTTGGTCAGTTCAAGGCAGGACAGAAGACCTCTCTGGGAACTGAGTGGCCTCTTCTGTATGGCAGTGCAATACCTTCTGCCTCTCAGTGCCTGTCATGGAGATGATGGCCTCAATGAGAACATTGCAGATTTTCTCATGAGCTGTGTGGTCTCCTCCAGATGTGCTGAAAATATATCTTGCAATGGAGATTTTTTTTTTTAATCTATTGAATGTACTTCTAAATTTCTGCTATGCTTGACTCCTGCTCTAAAGAAACTGTTAGTCTGTTTATATCCTCTGCTGTCCCCGTGTTAGTGAAGGCTCAGCTCTGCTCACATCAGAATTTAACCAGCCAGTTTGACATTCTGTATATTCATTAGCAGTAAATGTCAACGCCTGGGGCTTAAAATCAGATGAACAACTTGGTTTAAATCACATCTTGTTTTGGATTAAGATCGAGAATGAAAAATTTTGGCTCAAAAACTTCTTTGGCAGGAGGAGACTTCAGGGGTGTGTAGGTGTGCTGCAGCTCGCCCTGGGGCAGGGAAGGGGTGAGGGGCCTCTTAAAGTTCCTTCCAGCCTGATTTTCAATGTTTCTACAAAAATGTGATTACAGTGGTTGCTGTCTGTGCAAATTGCTGTAGATAAATTGCTTTTGGCGACTTGTGTGTGTTTTATGGCTGTCTCCATCACCGTAGTTGATGCAGTCTTCCATGGGAGCGGCGTTGTGGGTACATCCTGCAGCATCGTGTGAGGCTTTCCGAGGCCATTGCTCTCACCAGCACTTCTGCATGTGTGACTTTGTGGAGAGCTGCAGTATTAATATTGCCCACATTCCCCGAGGAGTCAGATAAGCTGAGGAAGATAAATTGATTTTAGTAGACTGGCTCCAGCTCGTGTCAGCTAAGAGTTTAACCTGATGCTATTTGTAGCTGTATTTTGTCTGATTGTGTAATCTCAATATAAAAATTTGAAATCTTGAATACATGGGTGTGATTTTCCATATGCACCTAATTTCTGAGCTCCTTAATTCATGGTACACAACCTGAGCTGCGTATATACGGTGGCCTTTATTTAAGACTACAAATATTTAGGTGTTAAAAAAATAACAAAATAAATAAACCCCCAAACCAATCAAAAATCCCCACAATCCTTCCCCACACAAAAAAAAACCCATGCAGAAAACAAACAAAAAAATTGAAGCATCAACCACAACAAAACTACCCCCCACAAAACCAGACAGTAAGAATATCAGGTTGATCACCTGAAAACAGAGTATTCTGAAATACTGTCTTGACATTTTCCATGTATTTAATACTCGGAACTCTCTGTTCCAATTTATTTTTAAACAAGTGCTCTGGGAACACAAACGAAAATGTTTCAAGTATTTTCACACAGATTTATTTTAGTAAAATTTATTCTGAAACTCATTTTTGTTGAAAAACATTACTGAGCCAGATTTATCCCTGGAGTAATTGCCCTTGATTTTTAATAGCATTGCAGGAAGGGTGAATTTGGCTTGTGTTTAATTTATAACACAGGAAATATGTACAGCTACAGAACATCTTTACGCAGGGCATGGTTCTATCAGTACTTTGTTAATTTAATTGTAACAACAGATGCAGCATTTCATTTATTTGACTGTTGTTACTGTGTTGCTAATCCAACTGTACCCCAGCTCCGGGGCCCACCATGTAAGGACAACAGAGACCTGTTGGAGTGAACCCAGAGGCCCGAAGATGCTCAGAGGGCTGGAGCACCTCTGCTGTGGAGACAGCTCAGAGAGTTGGGGTTCTTGAGCCTAGAGAAGAGAAGGCTCTGCGGACACCTTAGAGCCCCTTCCAGTATCTAAAGTGGCTACAGGAAAGCTGGAGAGNGTAGCTGTTAGTCCTGAATCCTTCTGTGCTGCTGAGAACCATCCAAGTACTATTTTTGCAAAATAGCTTATTGAATGCCTTTCCCTGCCAGCCTCCCCTTTCTTCCCTCCACAGACTTTTTATCTTGGAATTTGTGGCCCAGGAGGTTTGGAAGGTAGAGGAGCCATGAGCTCTCTCCTCCATGGGACTCTTTCCTGAGCCTGTGACTTTCTGGTGGGAAAACAGAGAAGGAGAGGAGGCACGTGCCCCTCTGCCATTGCGAGGGCATTTTATGGCAAGATTGTAAAAGCTGGGAGGTCAAACCCAGACTTGGTCAGTTCAAGGCAGGACAGAAGACCTCTCTGGGAACTGAGTGGCCTCTTCTGTATGGCAGTGCAATACCTTCTGCCTCTCAGTGCCTGTCATGGAGATGATGGCCTCAATGAGAACATTGCAGATTTTCTCATGAGCTGTGTGGTCTCCTCCAGATGTGCTGAAAATATATCTTGCAATGGAGATTTTTTTTTTTAATCTATTGAATGTACTTCTAAATTTCTGCTATGCTTGACTCCTGCTCTAAAGAAACTGTTAGTCTGTTTATATCCTCTGCTGTCCCCGTGTTAGTGAAGGCTCAGCTCTGCTCACATCAGAATTTAACCAGCCAGTTTGACATTCTGTATATTCATTAGCAGTAAATGTCAACGCCTGGGGCTTAAAATCAGATGAACAACTTGGTTTAAATCACATCTTGTTTTGGATTAAGATCGAGAATGAAAAATTTTGGCTCAAAAACTTCTTTGGCAGGAGGAGACTTCAGGGGTGTGTAGGTGTGCTGCAGCTCGCCCTGGGGCAGGGAAGGGGTGAGGGGCCTCTTAAAGTTCCTTCCAGCCTGATTTTCAATGTTTCTACAAAAATGTGATTACAGTGGTTGCTGTCTGTGCAAATTGCTGTAGATAAATTGCTTTTGGCGACTTGTGTGTGTTTTATGGCTGTCTCCATCACCGTAGTTGATGCAGTCTTCCATGGGAGCGGCGTTGTGGGTACATCCTGCAGCATCGTGTGAGGCTTTCCGAGGCCATTGCTCTCACCAGCACTTCTGCATGTGTGACTTTGTGGAGAGCTGCAGTATTAATATTGCCCACATTCCCCGAGGAGTCAGATAAGCTGAGGAAGATAAATTGATTTTAGTAGACTGGCTCCAGCTCGTGTCAGCTAAGAGTTTAACCTGATGCTATTTGTAGCTGTATTTTGTCTGATTGTGTAATCTCAATATAAAAATTTGAAATCTTGAATACATGGGTGTGATTTTCCATAT
>WAAG01031457.1:0-12841 GCA_013390105.1 Tichodroma muraria | reverse complement strand
TTTTGGTTGCGCGCTTTGCCTGATATCTTTTTATTTTCTGAGGAGGAGGAGGAAATTCACCTTACCTTTTGCTGAAATCATCCTAATTAAATATTAATTCATCCAGAGAGTGTGCCCACAAGCAATCAAAATTAATGGTGAAAGCCCTCACGAGCAAAAATTTAGTTTGGGTCATGTGAAGTATTTGGAAATATTAAATGGAGTCAAATCTGGATTGGAATTTTCTAAGGCCATTCTTTCTTTCTAGTGCTTATTTTGCTGTCTATATCCTCTGTTTTTGTATGGTTATTGATAAAGCACATAAAAGCAAGAAAGGCTTCAGCCTGGGCTTCAAGGGAACTTGCCCCTCTACAACTTGCCATCTAGTTGTCATTAGTTCAAAAACAGTGGATTTTTTCTTCTCATCAGCTTATTTGCCTTTGGAGCCCCTGTGCAAGAGGGGGTTATATCCTCAGTCCTCATATCCCCAACAAACCAGTTATACTGGAAGTGAGCAAAGTGCATGACTGAGAATAATCTTGGAGTGAGCAGCTCGAAAAAAAATAGAGGCATAAACACACACATAAATAATTAGACCCTTGTCAAAAAATTAATATAAAACATTAGACCTGGAATGCAGTACTGTGATCCAATACAGGGAGAAGAAAAACAAGCACAAATTAAAAAGAAAAATCTTCTGCTTGTAAAAGTGACTTTTAAAACATTCTCCCTTGCCTGGAGGAAATATTGGGAAAAACATGGGTGTTATGTGTTTGGTACAGTATCCATGTAGCAGATAGAGCTTCTTCACCAAAACAGGTTCCCTACCCCAGCCCAAGGAAAGAACCTGAGCCTGTAGAAAGCTCACAGAGCTGGGTGTGCCAAAGCAAAGCTGAGTGAATGCAAATCAATCTTATTGGAGTGCCTTATAGGAGTTTTCTAGGCTTGAAACCCTGAAGTATTAAATCAGCTTTAAAGTGGATTTAGTGGGTCTCACAAATTTTCAATCAATTCAGATATGAAATAGACTGAAGAATTATTTCTCAAATGAAAGGGTAAAAGCCCTATAATCTTGATGATGTCTGAGAAATAATCTCTTGTCATAAAAGTCACTCTTACCAGATGCATCAGTCTGTAAGATTTAATTATTTATGAAATTTGTTTTTTGAATACTTTGTTTCTAAACCATATCACTTGCAGTTCTTCAGTTTCTTATGTACTTCTTACTCTCTGAAATCTTCTATAAAATCCTGTTGATGTTTTGCTCTTGGGACTGCTGGATTTCTTCCTTTTGATGTCATTATAACCTACTGTTCAGCTTCTGGGTAAGGGTCTTGAGACTGAATGGGAGAGGTCTTAGTGTGGGTTTAAGAATTTACATTCCAATTGAGATGCAAATTGCTTGTGATTGTAGCTGAGATGAATGTCAGGAAAAGAAACACTGGTACAATCTTGGGTTAATGTGGTGTGTCCAAGTGTGTTAACAGCAGTGAGCTGATATGAATATTCCTCTAGTAAGATTTCTTGGGAAAAATGAATATAATAATTGATCAGACACGTAGACTCATCACTGATCTTTTTCTTTCAGTCAGAAAAAGAAAAGAAACAATCCATCCTTTGATGAACAATCACATTTTTTCTAGTGGAGATTGACTGGACTATTTTCTAAGAAGAAAACAAAAAGTATCCTTGCATCACAGGAACAAAAATAATTACTTACTATGTGGTGTGTAAGTGGCTTGCCCAGCAGACTGGCTCTTTCCTGTGCCATTGCAAGCGTCATCCACCTGGACCCATGCAGACCACTCAGGCAAAAGGGACTTAGGGGGATCCTGGTGCTGTCTCTCAGTCTGCTTTGGAGTCCGTTGACTCTAATGGGAGGTTTTTTGAAGACTTCGGTGGTATTTTGAACACATTTTTCCAAATGCTTTTGAGTGTAATGGGTGTATGTAGGTGCTCATGAATTCCGTTCCCTGCAGACATTCTGACAGAAGTTTCCTTTAGGCTCTCTACCAGAGAATCTTGGATGTGATTTTAGCTTCTTTACTTGGCCAAATGCGGAAAATTCATGAGGTCTCAGGGGTTTGTTCCTCCAATTTTCACAAATATTGGTAGTTTTATCATGGTCTGCATACTGCAATTTAGTGATTCTATCAAAGGAACTGAAGTGCTAATCCCTGTTGAGCTGTTGATTGTGTAATGAGAGGCTTCTAAAGTCTTTCAAAGTTACTGAAACAGGTGTTGTGAGGGATAAGAACATCAGACCTAGGCAAATAAAATCATATCACAGAAGCTCTGCTTCCACAGAAGCAGATTTCCTTATACCATCCAAGGGAGCATGTGGTTTCACAACCTTTTGTTGTTTTTAAAATCAATCTCCCACTCCAACAAAGTTCCAGACTAGGAAAGCCAGAAAAGGAAACTACACAGACCAAAAATTTACAATAACAGTGGCAAGAACAGATATCAACCTCTTTTGAAACTACTAACTGGAGCACTAACCTTTGTGTTTGTTTTTGCAAGACAGACAAATATCTACTGGGAGCTAGATGGAGGTCATCTGCACATTTCATATGGGTCACTGAATAACAATCACAGGGTAGCAACTTTCATTTTGAATCAGTAATGTGGAGGTGAAAAGCACCATATTTCATTATTAATGCCACAGGCGTTTCAGGTCTCTGCCTTCATTACTTCATCCCACTGGTTCTATGAACCCTTAGCAACCTGGTTACTTTTAGGGCCAAGCAGGCTGGTTTTTCTGACATTCAAAAGGTATTTTGAACCTTAAAATTGTCTGTTCACAGTGGCAGAAGATACATCTGGAAGAGAAATGTAGCATGTATGAAAAATACTTTTCAGGGAGCAAAGGAAAGGAGTATATAAGAAGAAAGAGAATAAGCTGTGTTCTTTTTATATGATAAGACAAACTGTAAAGTAATTAAAGCAAGCAAATAAAATCACTGTGAAAACCAGAGAAGTAATAATAAGGCTTCCTTCAAACAGATGGTTTGTTTTTATTCGAAGAGATACATAAAACATTTTATTATTATGTAAGTTCACCTTTCTTCATTTTATGACATGAGAGGGAAGAAGAAAGGAAAAGGGAAACTAACAGCTATTTGGAAACACAATGATGGAATTTGCCACTTCAAAGAACCAACAAAATGCTCAGGATTGTTGCGCAATAGGCATGCCAGAGTACTCCATTTTCAGCAGGCTTAATTCTCAAGTGACAGTCCAGTGGACCACGAAATCAGGCTCTGATGACTGAGTTCTCATATAATGCCCATATGGGCTTTTAAAGATTGACTGTGAGACAAAAATGTAGGTGTCTAATTATAGCTGTAAAACAGCTGGAGATTATTGTTACCATTTTGTTATTAGGATGAGTAAGTTTTCAGTTCAGGCAACCCTAGCTATCCTTATGTTGCCTTCAAATGACAACCTATGCTGGCACTGGTGATGCTATAAAGTGAGGCAGTGTGTTTACTATAAGTCGGGGTTTTTTCAAAGAGAATGTCCATCCACATTTTGTGTGTCCCAGGGGGAAAACTGCAACAAAGAGAGCAACTCCTGGGTAATTATTTCTTCAAACAGAAGCCATCTCCCTGTTGGCTGAAACAACTTTCTGGACTTCACACATCTTTAGCTGTTTCTTTCGACATAACAAGGAGACATTTCATGTTGGTGTTTGAGAGCCATGTTTGGACCTTTGTGTCAGACAATTAAATGGACTGTGGGACTAATATGTCTTAATTAAATCTGATTATTTCATATCTTCCTGCCTGTTAGCCAGATGTGCTTCATCATCAAATTTACTAACCAATTATGTAACAATAGTGCAATGAAATTGATTTTTCTAGCAAGAATCTATTCATGCTGTGAATGTGACCGGAAGACACTTTTGGTCTTGCTTTATTGGCTCTCGTTTTGCAAGTTGCTCCAGGTGTTTAGAAGCCTTGAGAGCTGAGCCTCTAATGATTTTCAAGGCACCCCAGAATTCACCTAGGTGAAGTTTTCTATGTACATCAAGTCATCACACAGAATTCCTCCTGCTGCTTCTCAGTGGTAATAGAGGTCTGAAGCGTCAATACTGGGTCTGTCAGAAGGAACTGAGTGCCTGGCTGTTTGGGTGATGGTGAGGCAAAGGTCAGTCTGCATCCAGTGCACTGGGCTTGCCTCAGAGTTTTGAGCTGACCTCAGTGTGTGGCCGGAGTTCAGCGCAGGCTTTCCAGTGCTGACAATGCACATTTTGAGCACCCGCCCTCTGCACAGAGGTCACTGTGCACCACGCAGTCCCTGGAGCATCCCAACCTGATAGTCTGCTGCTCTAGCAATCTTTTGGGGCATTAAAAACCTTTATATTTAAAAAAAAGTTTTTCAGGAGACTTTTAGTCAAATAAGCAGAAGCAAAAAGGCCTTTTCTAAGGTCTCTCCTCAAAAGAGTATGTCCCTTTTTATTTTGTTAAATAGGAATATATCATATTTGACTAGAACAAATGAACGAATTTTATAGGATTTAATAACTGAGCCAGTGACTCAAATACCAAATTCTTTTGACCCAAGGAGAAAATAAGTTCCAGAGGAGCAATAACAATAAAACCAAAACAGCAGTAACACCACCTCTACCAATAATAACAGAAAATAAATAGGTAATAACTTTTACCTAAACCGTATTAAAGATCATAAATATATTTTAAACATTTTATGTTCAATTTAATATTTAGTCTTACACAAAAACATAAATTTCAATTGCTGGAATACACACCTTTGCAGTGTACTTTACTGGGGCATATGTTTGCTTTTCCATTCTTTGACATTTTTATTGGAAAGGTGGGTTTCTACTATTAGTCTGTAAACACAGGCGAGCAATTTGTCTACTTCTTACACCTCAGTAATCGGTCAGTGTGGGACCAGCACAGGATTTTCTGGTTTGCAGAATCACCTTGAGGTATTATCAATCAAGCATAATCAATCAATCATCAGGCAATACTTTCAAATTTTTACACAACCTCACTTTGTTCTTGTCTTCCTCCTGTGCTCACAGCAAACAAAAGACTGTCAACAGGGGCCTTTTTTCAGAATAAGGTGAAAGCTGGAAACTTTCTTTCTTCCAACCTTTCTAATCAGGGCAGTATGGTGTGTTAATAGCTGTTGACTTTTGAAGATATGAAGCAGAAAACATTTTTCTGTGTGTCAATCTCTAATTGTCACTAAACCTTCAATAATTTCTGAAAAGCAATATATCTTTCAAGTGTTCTCTTTTAAAATCTAAAAGAGAAGATTGCTTAACTTGGAAAATCACCCAAGAAATCCAGACTGGCTTCCCCATTGTTTCTTTCCAGGACTCTCCTTAGTTTTAGCTGCATCTAGGGTCCATTCTCCAGCTCCCTGGTTTTTGCAGAGAGGTAGCTTATGTGCCAGCTGATGCTCTATGCTGGACAGGATGAGTCCATGACCACTCATGAGGTTTGTCTTCTCCTGTCCAGGAACCTGATAACTCAAGCCTGAGTATGGTCATGATAGTGTCTGTACACATAGGAAGGAGTAAGTGCTTCCAGCTCTAAATAGGTGTATTTTTGGATGTCAAGTAAGTAGCACATATGGTACAAGGCAGTAATCAACCTTTCTTGGAATCTATCTGTGTCCATTGGCTACTTTGATATTTTTCCACAGAGCTTCATTTTACTTAGATTTAGGACCTTTATCTCTTTACTGTGTGCATAACTTGAAAACTGTATAGTCATTTGTAAGGTCATGTTCACTGGTTTTCTCAAAACTGGAAAAAAATGTTCACTAGGCACTGAGAAGTGTTTCATACAGGTTTCTCATGGGCTGTTGTTGGGTGGGCTGGATGTCTGCAAGTGAGAGTAAGTAATGTGCTGTGTCCTCCTCCAATTTTCTCTACTGTTCTTTGATGCTGCTGCCATGGAGAGAAAGTGGGGGCCAAAGTCTGCCTGGAAGCCTGCCCTGTGCCAGTGAGCCTCTCTGCATCTCACAGGGAAATGCAGGCTCCAGACACAGGGACAGCATTTTTCTGGGTCTCTTTTGATGCTTGGGGACACTGTCAAATCCAGACACGGGGAGAGGATGACATGAGGCAAACTGAGTGTAGCTTGATGATTAGGGTGTTTTCCTGGGAGGAAAGTGACCCAAAGTTTCCATTGCTGTGTTTTATTTTTAGCTCAGTAATGGACTCATGTTAAATGTATGCAAATCTCAGGGAATGGGGTCTGAAGCTCCAGCTCCATCCCCTGTAATTGCTGTCTTTCTCACTGCATGTTTTCTGCTCTCTTTGGATGCACAAAGGTCTGTCAACAGCTCAAGGAGCTGAGAACAACTATCCTCTTTCCTTTTCCCAATTTCCTCGGTATTCTTCCCCTTATACCTGCTGAGGTCCTGTTTAGAGTGCTTTTCTAGAGGCAGGGGAGAGGAGTGGAGATGGGCATAGTGTCGTCCCCCTCAGAGACACGTCTCGTCTCCTTGATTCTTATGATAGATATGTATATTGTAATGTAGAAGTACACCTGTATGCACAAGGAGAAGATTGAGGGAAAAGGCTGTCATCCTCCCTTTTAATGATTTTTTTTAAAGCAAATCCAGCATTCCTTCATTTAGTGCCTAAAGGCTTTGAGCAGACTCTATACCAAGCGCATTATTTTAGAGGACTGCCCCTCATATCTTTCATTTTCAAGTCATCCTTTATTTAAAGGATTTTCATTTATTTCATTCACATGAATAAGTGGAAAGCTCAATTAAGACACTTGTAGAGCACTGCAAAGAAATGCTACTGCTAATTAAAGTTGCATCAGAATTCTGGCTGGGGACACTTAGCCACAAAGCTGAGGAAAGACAAGTAACCTACTGCACTACACATCACACGTGAAGCAGAAGTTGTGTCTGTGTCTGCAGGGTTATGCCTACCCTTATTAAAACCTGGTATATACCACATTTCTACTTTTTGTAATTTTAACAGGGGTGAGGAAGTTGCACTTGAGGAAGAGTTTTAAAGGTCCTTATTTAAACAGCAAGTCACAGAATAATGGAATGGTTTGAGTTGAAAGGGAGTTATAAAGGTCACATAATTCCAGCCACCCTGCCACAGGCAACGACACCTTCCACTGGACCAGGTTGTTCAAAGCCCTATCCAGCTTGCCTTTGAATATTTGCAGGGATGGGGCATCCACCACTTCTCTGGGCAGCCTGTTCTAGCATCTCACCACACTCATTGTAAAAAATTTCTTCCTTATGTCCAGTCTAAATCTACTGTCTTTCAGTTTAGAAATGCTTCCAGCACATAGGCACCAAGTATTATTCTTGCAAAGGCTGAGTGAGTACTGTCCTCACAGTAAGGCTTAAAGCATGGTAGGAAGCCAGCTCCTCCAGGCTGGACTGAGACATTTGTTCTGAGAAGACTTACACACTCTCTGGAAATTTCATCAGCAATCTATAAATAGTGGGCCATGCTGGTGGTGAGGAAGACCTGGTGTGCCATGAGCTCCTGTCTGCTGAGCAGATGGTAGGAGGGAAGGTTAGACATCTGTGATGGTCATAGAAAGAGTAAAATAGGTTTTCAATTAAGTTATTAAAAGGGCTGGGTGAGAAGACATATTATGAGGTGGAAAGATATCTAAAAACAAGGAAATGAAAAGTGAGGATTTCATCTGTCTTACTCAAAAAGATCCCTACAGCAGTGCATGCAGACAGAAAAACACAGCTTAGAGCAAGATACTGGGGACACTCTTGAGTTCATTCACCTTCCAAGGAGAGAATTCTGAGCAATGAAATTGGAAACGCTTTTATAGAGAAATCTATTTAAGTTTTTCTTCATCTTTCTGTCCAAAATTAAATGCTGTGCACAAATAAGTGTGATACAATTGTGCAGTGCTTTCTAAAACAAAGACTACATTTATTTGAAAAATGCATATAGAATGACTTTTAACTAATACTTAAAAAAACCCAAGCCGTATCTGAAGTGTATTTTCAGTGAAGCTTTTCTGTATCTAAAAGAAATGCAGCAAATATTGTCATATAAACTTAACGATCTGTGTATTTAATGATGATAATACCCTGTAAATTTATAGTTGGCAACATGTTGATTGTGTTCTATTCGATATCTAGAATTTATGGGGTAGCAGAAGAGGCTGTGAAAAAGAGTTATTATGGTCTCAAGTTGATTCCAACTATTAATGTCTTCTTAGTGTCTCAGATTACATCCCTGCAGGAACTAAGAGCGTGACAGTGACTCTGATGATCGCATTCTATCAACAAGTTAGGTACATGCCCTCAAGAGAAGAAAAGCTTTACATTTTCTGTCATGAGTGGAAAAACGATTTTACATGGACCGGTAAAGGTAGCAACAGTTGCCATAGGGTTTAAGTAATTTATGCATAGGTTTTTCAATTGTTTATGTTGGACTGTCAGGTGGAAGTTTATGTGTAAAAATAATTCTAGCTGAGCTCCTAAGAACAAAACTCTTGAAGCACTTTAGTTAATAAAAAATGCTCAAATACAGGAAATGACAAAGTGACTTTTGCAGGAACATCAACAATGCAGTAAAGGTGCTCACTGAATTAGACAACTAGACTTTATCAGGTCTAGTCAGTAGAAGAGCTCACTTGATTATATCAGAAAATTGAATAGTAATTTGTTCCAAGATTTACCATTAAATAAAATAATGTATCCTAGTACTTCAGAAGTTTCATAGATTCTCAAAAATATCTTGTCCACTGTACTAGTAGGGAAAAAAGTTACAGCTTTGGTTTTCCCATGATTTGTGACATTTATACATTGCATGAAAACTTGCTGGAGGTAATTTTTAAGTTCTTGAAAGATGATAAAGGTAGGGATGATGGAGAGTCACTTTCAGTGTCTGAAGACAAGTTATATTTCTTTCATAATCTGCTCTGTGGTATGAAAAAAGCAGATTATGAAAGAAATATAACTTGAAATTAAAACAGTCTGATTTTCTATAACCTGAAATTTATTACATAACACATTATTTTAAGGGTCAGTTTCAATAAAAAAATTGATGAAAAATCCATAAAATTTAATCCTTATCTACCTGAAAAGATATCATGAAAATGCAGAAAAGGTACTATTATGTTTCTCAGTGGTATACATCAGCTTTGATGACTTGGTTTTGCTTTAAGTGATAGCCTCATGGTTTTGCTTTAACTGAAGAAGATCAGCTTCACTTGATTCAGACACTTCTCTTCAAAAACGTTGACTTTTCTGGAAATTGCAAGCATTTTCAATGATCAACAAGCTGGATATGGTGCTCTTTGGTAAGAATTTTTTTTTACTAAGACACTCAGGACAGTCTGTACTTGCTTCAGAAGTATAAGTAGTCTAATGGTCTATCTTCAAATCTTAGTTCTTACAGTCCTTTTAAAACTCACAGAATTTATTAAGTCCTTTCTTACCTTGTAATAGGCACTGTGAAGAATTTCTTCCTTTTCTAAACCCAGTACAATCTGCCGAGCTTTCCAAGTATTGATTTTGTTGAAGATAGCTTCAAATTAAAGTTTTTCAGTTGTACACGTTAAGAGTTTCAAAACAGATTTCAAAAGAAAGACTGCCTCCTTCATCCTATTATGTTCCTGCAGTCTTTACTTTCAGAGGTTTTTCAACTCCCTTTCAGTGAATAAGTGTTGACAGTGGCAAAATCTTTACAAAATTGAGCCCTGAATGGGCTTTTTATTATTATTATTATTTATTTTTTTATTTTTTTTTCCAGAGTCTATGGGATGGAGGAGACAATGACTCCTAGTGCTCTCTCTAAGGTGAAATAGCTTTGCACCTCAAAATAATACTTTACTAGCTCAACTGAAGTGACGGTGTTTGAAATACATCTAAACTGCTCAGAAGAATTGACTTGCCTCGAAATTTTATTCTGACCCCAAGTGCCTGGAAGAGGTCACTAAGGACTTTCCCATCTTTGCAGTGCACAGTGAAAAGGAGTTTTCTCCTACATAGACATTTCTGTGTGCATCCCAGACTCACAATGTGCAGACACTAGTCCACAGCTTCTCACAGCACAGGACTGCATCACAAAGGTAAAAAAATCTTGATTGTCAGTTCTAGCTTTGTTGGGTTTCTACTGGTTAGTGCATAGGTGACAATGATTCATTTTGCCCTTTTTATCCCAATTGTTCTTCTGCCCTGAAGATTCATGTTAGATTTACTGCAGCCAAAGTATCAAGTGCAGTGGAACCCTTATGAGAAGGGCTTGTTCTTTAAAAAACATTCTTTTTCAGACCATAAAGTACCAGAATTTCCACACACACACACACCCCCCATGCGTTTTTCAAAATCCTTCTGTCTCTGTTCTCTGTTTTTTTCAGGAGTAGTGTTTTGGTAAAGGATTTCAGAACAGATTTTGATCCCTGACAGAAAAATTTTGACTCCTTTGGACTTGCTTCACCAAACAGAACAAATCCGGTTATTTACTGAACAGCTCTGCTTTGTACCGCTCTGGTGTATGTGCTTTGCATTGCCGGGAAAACATGTTGCATGTTTATTTCAATAATGTTTTATTCTCTTTGCAACTAGGCAATAAATGTTACCTAGGATATTCTTCTCTGTTTGTGTCTTACCCTACCATAGCAGCTAAAGCAGGTATTTGGTAAGTTTTTTGGAAGGTCTCAGAAATGCCTCTCTCTCTGTTTCTATCCCTGATTGCTAGTAATTGCAACAGAATTCTAGCCCCACTGGCTACATCTGTGCTACCAAGTAACATTAGGCCTGGGACCATTCCTTGGCTGTCAGGCCAAATGTCACAGGCTGCATCCAAACTCCTACGGCACTTGACCTTCTGCCTCCGCTGGGCCCCATGCGGCTGGGAGGCAAAATTGTTATTTTGTTTCTTTTCAGTTTAAAGGATTTGAAATAATGTGGGTATTATGTAGCAGCCTTTAAGAATGGTGTTTTTGCAGCAGGAACCTGAAATTATGCTGCATGCCTCCGGGTGTTGCGTGAAGGCAACCAGAGAGCGTGAAGGAACAAAGCGGAAAAGAACAGCGTTGGAGTAGTGCTCGGCTGGGATTTCATCCTGGTTAATGCAAGGAGTATTCTAAGGGAAACTGCAGCTGGACAAGAGTCTTGGAGATATTTTTAAAACGTGTCTACCAGTTTAGCAGAAGCAAAAAAAGACAGTCATTGTGCATTGAGCACAGACTAGCAAATATACTGAAGTGCACTGATTTCAATTCCTAATCAAGGACCAAAGGGATGCCAAACAGCAATGAGAAAGAAATTGGAAGACATTTCTGGATATATTTCTAGGTTGGGATTTTGTTTATTTTATTTTTTTTTTTTCTTTTCTTTTCTTTTCTGCAGCCTAATTAGAATACTCTGCCCTCAAAACTTTCCAGGGAATTAGAGAAAAGTTTGTCCATTCAACAATCAACATTAATAGGTACAGTTGACCTTTATTCATCTATTCCTTCTGCCTTAGAAGGAGTATAGCCTTTCTTAATAAGTTGGCATCTTTAGTCTTCACCTGTAGACTGAGCTCTGAGGCCATAATTCTCATGATCCTTTACAGGTATTTGTTACATTTGATTTTAGTATGAGACATAAACCTTAATCAGAAGAAGGGAGAAATCTATAACTTTTGGATTACCTCTCTACAACTAGTCCGAATTTAACTTTTTGTCTTCATGAAGATGAAAGCTTTATATTCCTGTATTTTTCCAGCCTCCTGAAAGTAAGTTCTAACGTTCCTCACATCTGTGCAGCTCAGTTAATTTCAGTGGAGTTGCAGGGTTTTTTTACAGTTAGTTTTTCTTGCTTTCCTCTCTTTGGCTGTTTAGTACTATAAAACAATCTGATCCTCAGCTATAGGCTGGTTTGAAACAAATAAATGGAGAACAGAACAAAAGAGGATGTCAGCCTGGAATGACACTAATTATATTCTTTTCACTGGACTTAACTTGCAGTTCTTTTAAACAGCAAAAAAAGTTTCTGCATTCAACATACTGAGCCCAATCCCTGTCTCTTACAGTACACTAATGAAAATTAAGAAGAATTCTATTGATTCCAGTGCAGTTAAATCAATGTAAGAGAAATTTAAATTAGGTCCACTGTAGGCATGATATAAGGCTGCAACCAGTCAAGCATTTGTGTAGTCCAACAGCTCTCTATGTAGTACAGAATAAATAAATGCAGAAGATTCCCTATCCCAGCCTGTCAAGGCAACTGCTCATAAAATTAGCATTCACGAAATTCCTCATAGCATGAAATCATTCAGAAACTATACTGGGGTAAGGAAAAGATTTTATGTATTGTTAACTCAGAGTACATTATACCCCATGTGGAAAGCCAATATTTGTTATATTAGTCCAGAAAAATGTGGTTTAAAATGAGCAGTGAAATGCATAAGAAGAAATATATTTGAGATGAAACAATGCGACTATGACTTTTATATTTTTCCCTTGTAACTGCTCACTCTTTCAGGTCAGTGAATTCTCATCATCCCTTGCTAGCAAGTGGAAATTAGATTAACATCTGGAAGGAAGAAAATCTTGAAGGTGTTTCCTTCTGTCTGATACTGCTAATGAGGTTCCTGGACTCAGCTACAGTGCTAGGGACTGCATGTAGGTGGTAGAAGATGGCTTCAGTAGGGTTTTTTAATTGTTTTCTGACATCTCAAGACTGTGGTATGTTCTGTGCAGGAATAGATATTTTATACGCCACAAAATGGCCTCCTAAGACACCTGGCACGAGCTGGTAAAAAGAGGATCAGTTTGTACAAGAACTGTCTCTTTTTTTTTCATGATAAAGAATCAGGAAAAAGGAAAGGAACTGGAAATAAAAAATGTGCCGTTGAATACAGAATGGTGAGAAATTCCATCTA
>WAAG01031456.1:0-10721 GCA_013390105.1 Tichodroma muraria | reverse complement strand
TTTTTAGCTCTCCTTTCTGGTGATTTTTTGTTTTGTTGTTTTTTTGGGGGAGGCGGGGAGCTGTTTTTTTGTTTTCTGTTGGGGCGGGAAAAGGTGTGCAGATCTCTTTTAAGTTTGAGGTGTGGAGGACTTGAGCAGGTTGTCCTGATGACAAGTTTCCTTCAGAATTATTCTTTCAGTAAGCAGAATGTAAACCCAATGCGGGGGGAAAAGGCAAAGCAATATCTTGTCCTTTGACTCCTACATTATTGTGTTTTTTTATAACCTACAGGGTACTTTACTCTCCCCCAGCCTTTGAATGTTACTTCAGTACTTCCCATTCTTCTTCTTAATCCCCCCACCTCAAAAAAGTATATTTAGTTCTTCCCAATATTTTTGAGTATGGCTTTTTCCTTCATCTTTTGCTGAGAAGGGTGGGCTACTTTACCATACCTTTTCACTCTGCCTGGGCTGATCTTTTTGAATGCTTTTTTTAATACTCCTCACCCAAGCTGGTGCTACACTTCTTAACTGACTGAGAGGAGGATTTAGAGTGGTCTTTGTTTTTTCTTATTTTCATTTACCCAACTCCCAGCAGACTTTTGCCAGAGTAAGAGCTAGATCTGGTGTTGGCAAGAACAACCTTGTAAAAATATGAATCCTGAGGCAACACCCTTGCTTTAAAAATGGGTGAAATTCTGCAGGGCTCATTGAGAGTTAGTTTTATCTGCGTTGTTGGGATGGAAAAAGTGACTGTGACCACCTTACCAGTTTTGATGACATAAGGCAAGCACCTGTCTCCAGAAAACTTTGTTACAGCTACTGAATTTGTGGTGACAGATGAAAGGGTTGAGGAAACCAGGCAGCAAGGCTAAGAAGGCAGACATGAATCTGACCCTAATCACATAGCTTTGCAGGGTCTCCTGGATTTGCTTGGGATTGGCTTGACTTGCTGTGTTTATGAGCTCCTTTGGGAGGAGGTGGTGAAGAACTGCGCAGTTTTGCTCCTTTGAAGATTATTTTCCCCTTCCCCCATTCAGTAGTAATAATGCAGTTCTCCTCTGGTGAGAGGGTGTTCGTGGAGCACCGGAGAAAGCGGCGTATATTAGAGCATTTTATGGGTTTGGAAAATAGGCTGGCCGGCTTCTTCCTAGTACTGTAACTTTGAGGCTACGGTAAACTGTACTAAGCTCTGCTTTGCATCCTTTCATGCTTTGTTTGCGTGAATACCAGTGCTCCTTTCTAGGCACTGTTGCCAGCAACTTTATGTATGCCAATATAAATACCAACTTGAGCTTGGACTCTTCTCCAAGCATCTGGGAAAGTGCACTGAGCTGAGACAACACCAACCTGCCCCATCCCCCATGTAGATGCTGAACTGTATTCTTTTCCTGTTTGTTTTTTAAAGTTTAGATCTGCATCTTGAATTCTTCTGCTCTGAAAGCCTCCAACCTGTAGTGTGCATTGCGGCATACATTTGGTTAGTAGGTGCTGTCCAGTCCCTAGAGGGTGACTTGGGAACCAAGGATTCCAAAACGGGAATTGTGGTGAGGCAAGGGATGGCACCCCTCGCTGCACGTTATGTGGTCTTTGATACCCCAGGGGTGACTATGAGCTGCTACACAATTACTCCCTCTTTGACAGAGGTGTGTAGCGTTTGTTGGAGTGCATCTTGGCAGACCCGCGCTGGAAAACGGCTTCTTCATTTGCTGAGTTTGCACTAATGGAGTCTTGGAGATGGGCAGGTGGCCAACGCCAGCCCGTCTGCATGGCCCGAGCACATGTGTTTGCAACACTCGGTGGCAGACTCTGGCTAGAAAGATGCAAACGGTTCCCTTGGCCAGAGGCAGCCTAGTTTTGACAAAAGGTTATTTTCAGTACAGCTAGGACCTGCTCGTGGTGGTTAGGTTGGCAGTCCAGCATCTTTCTCTAGAAGGGGATGTATCGAAGCACAATTAGCTTGTCATATGCCAACATAGTTTCCCTGGCCATCTGTAGACCAAACCAAGAGAAGTATGTGGAGGGAGAGAGAGATAGTATTGTATTTGAGGATGTTCGTGCAGCACAGCTGTAACTCAGACCATAGCTGCCTCTGGTGCCAAGCAAAGTGCTCTTCATTCTTCTAGAACTAAGTGGTAAGTGTTTGGGTTGGGTAGATGGGTGTGGGGATATGAACTCTTAGGATTTGCTGTTGTCGTAGGCTTCCACAAATCAGTGTGTTTCACAGACAGTTTTTCTTCAGGTTTAAAAGTACAAGTCTGATGTCTGAACTTACTTGGATTAACCTTTGTTTCTGTCTCTTTTTGCTTTGGGCTGCCATCATTCTATGAATGTATCCATGAGAACAATTCTTAAAGCTCCTATTCCACAGCAAACTTTCCTCATTGTAACTTCTGATGAAATGTTTTGTACGAGGTGGAAGAGAGAATAAATCTAAGACACCTTTTCCCAGGCTATTAATCCTGGAAAACAGTTGTTGAATCTTGAATACAAGGTTTAATCTGAATCTTAAGAAAACTGTGTTCCCTGTACATGATAAGGGCAAGTGAAGGTCAGTAGTTCTGGATGACAAACAATTGTATTTTATTAGTCTATCAGTTGTGTTGAGTGAGGGAGGAGAGTGCTGTATTTTAGTGCTGTTACCCAGAGACACTGAAATTGTGTGAAGTATGGGCTTACTGCGGAGAACTTCAGTTACTTTGATTGTTGCTGCAGGAGGACATCCTTCTAGCTTGAAAATAACAGCTTGTGAACAACTAAATTTTTCCAAAGTTGGGAGTTTCAGTGGGGGAAAAAACCCCACCAGCACTTCCTGTTCTGGATGAAGATCTAGCAAGAAAAATGTATGTGACTAACAGCTTTAGAGTGTAAATTGTGTATATACAAGTTATTCCTGAAGCTCTGCAACTGGCTTTGTCATACATCGGTTGAAGTATGAAGATATTACCTACAAAAAGACTCCTACTTGAGAAAACCATGGTACAGGAGAAAAAGAATCATCCAGAAGAGAGATCCCTCATTTTTGGGAGGGGGAAGGGAGAGAATGTATTTAGTGTATACAGAAACTGGCTGAGTTTACATGATGCAGCTAATGGTTAAACCTGCCAACTAAATATGACATACCGTTACAATTGAAACAAACTTACGTGATATTCTGTTAAATCTTGATGGTGCCCTGTGTCTAGTAAAAATTTGATCCCCCAAATTGTTTTATTCTCCCCCATGTTGTAATCCAGGGTCAGCTGCTATGCACAATGTCTGTGTTTTGTAAAGTGTTTGCTGACTTGGATGTTTCTTTTGAATTTGCAACTGCTTCCTGATTAATTTGGCTAAGACCACCCCTGGTCTCTTGAGTTAAGATTTAGTGAAAGGTATGCTGTATGCAGTTTACAGATGCATTCTCAATGTTACAAGTTAAGTTGCAGGGGGAGCAAATTCTTTACAGTAAGATGGTCCATTTTTAATCTATATCATTGCCCTTGTTGTACATCAGGAGCATGTTTTTGTTTTTCTCAAACTCTTTAGGAATACCGTTCAGAATAAACGTGCACTATTTGAGTTATGTCGTTTACAACTTGTCATGTGCATTTTTTTGCTGTCCAGCTGTTTCCTTCTGAAATGAGACTGTTCCTCAGATGTTTCATAAACTGTGTAACTCAGAATATTTCTAACATGAACTGTGTGTTGGGCTGCTGTGATGAATGCCAGGGGTGTCTGACAACTGTGCAGAGTGAGGTCTGTTTGTATGTTTTCCCTGAAGTTATGAGCCTTTCCTCAGAAATCCTTTGTCTTGTGGGGTAGGAGGGACGAGAGGAGGAGGAACGGTTCCAGAATATTTCCGATAGATTAGTGAGCAATTTGAAAACAAACAGACCAGGTGTCAAGAACTCTAGTTTGGGCTTTGTAGTTTAAAAAGTTTAAAGTATTCAAATTAGCTGCTAGTTATTGCAAATCTTGACCACAGTCTTTGAAAAAATATGGTCCATACATGTAAAAGTGACTGGTCTTAACATGCAGCACATACTCTTCCATACTGACTTTTCTCAGAAAGGTATTTAATCAAAACTCATCTCTCTTAACAATTCCAGTCTCTTCTGTTAAAGCCATTTTTGTCTGTAATTTCGCTGTGCTCCTCTTCTGCTTTGAAGTGCCATGGATGAAGTGATGAAGTTGCACTCTGGCCCAGGTTCTGGAGGAAAAGAGGTGTTTCCCTAAATACTCTATAGTGTATTCTATTATTTAAATTTTCACTTATCTGGAAACTGCTTTATCAACAGATGGAGTTGCTGCATTCATTAGAATAGTGCAAAAGCAAAGCTCAGGCTCTGAAACTTGTCTGTAATCTTGAGTGGCTGCTTCCAGCTGTCTTCCCTGACCTCTGCTGGAGGGCCTGGAAGTCACAGCTGGAAGTGAACTGCTACCAGAAGTGCAGCCTTCATCACTCCGGCCTCACCAGCAGCTGCAGAAGCTGAAGAACCTTTGCTGTGCTTAAACTGCTGCAACTGTTCTCCAAACCATTTGGCTTTTATTGTTTTGTGTTTCTTTCCTTCTCCTTCCTCATTCCAGCTGCCTCTTAGAACAACCTGTACAATACTAGACAACTCAGTGACCCTTTACAGGGAAACTAGCAGGTACTCCTGATCATTTATGTTGCCCTCTCCCAAAGCTGTGCTGGTTCTACAGGCACTCCCTTCCCCTCACTGCATTCAAAACTTGGGTATTTATGGCGCCTCTGCAATCCCCCAAGGCGTGCTCTTACTTGTTACTGGTACAATTAATTAAAGAACAGTTACCACACCAGGATCGAGTGAGTGGTCAGTCATTCACTTCATGTGGGACGCTGGGATTGTTCCGTCTTTTAATCAGATCTCTGTCCCTATGAGGACATTATCCTCTGATCCTGCAGTATCTTAGATTACTTTTAAAAAACCCTGCCCAAAGGACGTGAAGTCCTTTTGAGAATCTACCAAATCAATCTTGTCAGGTGAGCATTGTCATCTGTTTCTGGCAATATAACTTTCCTTTCCATAGGGGTTCTCTAAACGTATTCAGCCCATCTAATCCAGCTGCTTTGTAAGGGACAAATGACTTGCCTTATGTTCTTTTCTCTTGCCCTTAAAGAGGCATCAATTCAAACAGACAATGGAAAGGTTACTCTGTCCCTCTCTTTTCATTCTGCCTTCTTTCCTCCTCCCCAGTGCTTTAACACTGTAAAAGCATTCAGCTTTGCTACCATTCTGCCTGAAGGCATTGTGGCACCACCAGCTGAAGCTCTCTAAACTGCTGAGTTGCCAGCTTTCTTTCACTCCCTTGAATGTACATGACCCATAGTCCCAAGAAATTCCTGCCCTGGGAAAGATGCACTGACCTGTGTTCTGATTGCCTGTCAGCTGCTGTATCACATCATACAGACTTAGGCCAGTATTGCTCACTGAATTATTGAACCCAAACCTGAACTACAGCCAAGAAATAAAATAAAATAAAAAAATTGCACTCAAGTTCTTGGTTAAGACTATCTGAAATAAAGCTGCAAAACTTCTTCACTTGTCAAAAGAACAGCAAATTATCTATTCAGTGTAAAGGTTTTCTTCCATGTATTTGTACAAAAGCTGGTTTTGTTTTCTTCTAACCATAATTGTAAATTTATATACTTCAAGAGAAAACAGGTTATTGATACATAGCAGCTTCCTGTTGGATGTGATTTCACCTGTGGATTTTTGCATGCTGCTGGATTTTTGCCACGGTATTTCAGATATTTAACCCTGTACTGGTACTGAACACTTATGAACTCAAACACACTATAGAGCACAAGAAGAGGGTCAGAAGGTAAACTTGGTTTTGCTGCTTTGGGTGGGGGTTCCTATTTAGTGCAAATCTTCACCAAAAAACACACTACCATTTAGAAGAGAAACCTCCACCCTCAGTTTATATTGGAATAAATCGATGGAGCAGTGGTATTTCAGGCTTCTCTTGTCTTCCAGTTTGGTTGTGTCATATCAGATCCAAAGACGATGAAAAGCTAAAAAGTGCATTTACATTCCTACTTTACACTTTAGAGCTAGTATTTATAGTAACATTAGAATTCCTCTGCAAAAACAGCTTGGGCCTCAATTTTCTTCACAGCTTGCAAATGGGCTTTTCACTTAATGTCAGCTGCAAGGTTATTTTGCAAGTGGCAGCTATTCAAAATAAAATGATTTGGGTTATTTAACATCTGATTGCTGCTATGACTCATTTCAGCAGCAGAAGAGTTCTTGGACACTGCTTCAGAAATTTGTCTCTGCTCTGTTGTATTGTAAGAAGGTATATGGATACAAGATGCTTTCTCAGGGAAGCAATTGAGGCTGGAACTGGGAAGCTGCCTCATGGATGATAATTGAATTAGGCATTAGAAGGAAGTAAAATGTGAGGTAGTGGGGGGTTGTTTATAATCCACAGTCCCTCATTTCGTGGATAAAAATACTTTTCCTAAACTCTAATTTAACTTATGCAGAAGATGGAGTCCCTTCCCCTGAACTAAGCGTGAGCTGAGCGTGTGACAAAGTTAAGGAAAAATGTCTATTAAAGCATCAGTCATAGCATAGAACAATCTCAGGACGTGGCTGGGCTCCTCCTGAACAGCTCCATGTGGCAAATCTTTAGCCAGCCTTTATCTTTGCTCTCCATTCCGTTCCAGAACGCCGCTTGCCGAGGACGCAGGGCAGCGGTTCAGTGCATAAACGCCGTTCCACACCGCCGAGGTCTCTCGTGTACCCCGCGGGTGAGGTCGACGAAGGGCAGCGCCCGGGTGATTCTCGCCCTGGCAGGACGGGATTGTTTCACCTGACAGAGCGCACGCATGAAATAACACACGATCCTTTTCCCCGCTGCCGCGCAGAACCGACCCAACACCGCATCCCTTCCCGCCCCAGCGGGCCCGCTGCCCCTTTAAGAGCTGCCGCCCGCCCCTCCGCGCGCCTCTTCCCGCTGCGCTCATTGGCCGCCCAGGACGCCGCTCCCCGCCAGTTCCTGTTTCGGCCACCTTACCTTGTTGACGCCAGTCTCTGCCTCCCTGCCCTCTGATTGGCCCGCGCCGCCAGCGTTTGTGGCGGTGGTTGGCCCGCGCCCGCTCCGCCCCGCCCAGTTGAGGGCGAGCGACGCCCTCTCCGGCCTGGCCCTTGTTGATTGGCCGCGAGGGCTCGCCCCGCGCGCGGCGATTGGCCGCCCCGCCTGTCACTCATCCCGCCGCGGTGTTTACGGAAGTGCCGGCACGCCGCGGTGGGGGCCGGGAGGAGGGTTGTGGTTGTGCTGGCGCGCAGCGGCTGGCGGACCGTAGGGGGCGGGTTCGAGTCCCGCCTCGGCGCCCCGCCGGCGCCTCACCCGGAGGTCTTCGGCAGCGCTGCCGTGTAGTGGTTTAATTGTTTGTGTCCGTCTTCGGTGCATCCCCGAGAAAAGTCTGCGTGGGCTTGTGGGGTACGGGGATGGCAGGGACCGCTGCTGGTCTGAGGCGCCCCCCGCCACAGCAGCTTCCTCGGCAGCCCTGGTGGGTTTGTGAGGCGTGGCTGAGGGAGCTGGGGGTGTTTAACCGGGAGAAGAGCGGGCTGGGGCAGGCCTCATCGTTCTCTACAGCTGCCTGAAAGGAGGGCGTAGCAAGGATAGGACGAGAGGAAATGGCCTTAAGTTGCGCCGGGGTGGATTTGGGTCGTACATTAGGAAAAAAATCTTCCGTGAAAGGATGGTCAAGCATTGAAGCAGGTTGCCCGGGGAAGTGATGGAGTCATCGTCCCTGGAAACGTTCAAAAGATGTGTAGATACAGCACTTGAGGACAAGTTCTGGTGGTGAACACAGTGGTGGTGCTGGGCTGGTGGTTGGGCTTGATGATCTTAAAGGTCTTTTCCAGCCTTAGCTGATACCTTAAGTTTTAGCTTTTATATTTTTTAGATTCTGGGCTGTTTTAGTGGGTCGTTTTAGGTTTCATATTAAGTGCTACTAAGCTCTCTTTACAGAGTAGATAAAACAATTCCTTCTCCAGCTTGAGACCAAGGACAGCTCTCAGGCCCAAGAACAAAAACAACAGTGAAGCAAGAAGGAAAAGCAAGGAGGATGGAGCTTCATAACCTGAAGCTGTGGTTGGGCAATTTGACTCCAATATGCTAATGGGCCAGAACTTAAAAAAGTGTAAGACCTCGTGATCGGAGGTGCATTTTGTTACCATTCGGGTGCATCTTGTGTGTGGTCTGGCAGGGCTCTTGTGTGGCCCAAACGTGCCCATGGAGGCCTTTTAATAAATAACTACTTTATTCTTTTGCTCTGTCTAATCTCTGTCCAGGTCAGCCTCTAGCAGGCATCACAGCGATTCCATGATTCTGTGAATAATGAGCTTCTGCTGGTTTTTTGCACGAAGAATAGGATGCTGGATTCTGTTCAGAGCTAATAAGCTTACAGATGCATTTTAATAACAAGATTCATGTCTTAAATTTTCTCTGCTTTGCTTGGTCTGTGGCAGAAAACTGCTGTTACCTTGGAACTCATTCTGCTGATATACTTTTATACTCTTTTAACAAGATCTTGTAATTGCTTCCATATATTTCTTTAAAAATAGCTGCTAACAAAACCGTAAGGAAAGGAAACCCTGGAAAAGAAAGACAATTATTTCTCATCTTATTTGCATAATGAATTTGATATGGTAAAAAGCTGTGCACAGGTATGTTAAATTCCCATCAAAATGTTTATATTGAAAGCATTATAATGGTTATAATTCAAGAATTATATTGCGTTAGGGGATTTATAGTCCTGGGCTGATATTTCTTTTAATTGCTTTACATTTAAAGTCGGTATGTGAATTTTCATATAAATATACGGATCAGAGTTTACCCATGATTTATTCTTTTCTCCAGCGTGTGGTGGAAGTCAGCATTTCAGGGTGCTGCTCTGTTCTTGTTCTCCATCACATTTCTTGCTTCCAACGTCGCCACCTTGTGACAAAAGGCATGAACGAATCCTGGTAGTGTTACCCCTTTAGTACAGCAGATGGAAATAACGTAATTACAATGAAAATATTGTATGTAACTGAAGAAAATATCTAGTAAATACATTTTTTTTCCTGCTTCAATGGCATGAAGAATACTGGCTTCTGAAGGACAGCAAAAAGCTTTTACTATTCACAATGCTTATATCCTGATTTTTCTGATGATTTTTCAGGTGAGCCTCTGTCCCAGGGGAGTCTACAGCATGGGGTCATATGCGATCTTAGATTTTAGTAGCAGAATTCAGTCAAAAGACAGAAATTTTCCAAACAGACAAATTTTCCTCAAAACTCCTAAGTATCTTAATATGTTCTAGACACATTAAGCAAACTCATTTGTCTTATAGAAAATAAATTCAGTTGATTTTCTTGTGTACCATAGCATTTTTCCTGAGTATGTACAGTCACTATGCCATGTGATGGCGGCAGCATCTCCCCACTACAGAGTTTTATATTTTCCTGGGGTATTCCAGTCCCACACGATTTTAGATAATAGAGAAATTATTATATTGAAACCTTTATTTTAAGTGGCAGCCCCCAGTAACCCCTTCTGTTGCTGGCTGCTTTAGCTGCCGAGTGTTTGCTCTGCCGCTTTCCAGCTGGTCTGTTAGTTGGCTAGCTGTTGCTCTGTTCACGTTGCAGTTTCTCTGCAGCTTTAGCTCTTCTGGGGTTCAGTGATGCACAGGGTTATATGGACATTCCTTCCACAAAACAGACTCTTCCTGCTTGGGGTATTCTCCTTTCCCTAAGGCAAGCAATGGGAAGCACAGAGCCTGCAGTTCCCAGGGACTGTTTCCTGCAGCAGTGCAGCATTTGCAAATGCCCTGTGACTCCCAGGCATACTGAGCATTAGGCTGGCTCGTGCCCAAATGGTACTGTTGGAATTTACCCCAACTGGAAAAAACAAAACAAAACAAATAAAACAACTTAAAAAGCTCTTTTTGACTTTTAAACTTACGAAGAGGTTCAGCCTGGCTGGGCTGGCACCAAAGTTGCTCTTGCTCTCTGACAGACTGCAATAGCTCAACAGCATGTTAGAGCAGAAGTGGCAAGCCACCTCTGAGTTTGACAAGAGGTTTAGGCAGTGGCACCCACGACAATGAGCTTCAATGCTTTTGAAATAAATTTTCAGCATTGTAGATCCTTAGAAGGGATGTTTTACTGCTCACCATCTTACATCACCAGGGACTCCCTGTCCCTTCATCAAATGCACTGCTCAGTCCATTTATGTCATGCATTAAATAGAGACATAAATTAGCCACTGTTTTATTACCAGAAATAGCACTCAGAGGGAGATCCCCAAGTAAGATTATACCTGAAGTGTAGAAATTGAATATAAGGTCATCTTCTTTTCATTTTTTTGTTCTTTTATTCTTTCTCTGTCTTCCTTGAACTCAGTGTTCTGCAGGGTACATATTACAGAATGACATAAAACCATATTACAGGGGACTCACTATCTTGCATTTTTCTGCCTCCTATTTCTTGTCAATGGAAGACCTTTTTACTTAATTTAGGGAGAAACCCTGCAAATGGTAAGCCTGCCCAAAAAAAGCTTCTGCTGTCTGATTTTGACCGGATTCTTGTCATTTTGTTATCACTCTGTAGTCAGTAGCAACTGAGAAATTGACTTTAATAGTTAAAATTTTTTAAGAGAAAACATTTTAAGATTCCATTTTCAATGCCTATTTTAAAGAATATACATCTCCACTTAGAAGTATGTTCAAAAAAAAAAAAAAA
>WAAG01031454.1:40790-68311 GCA_013390105.1 Tichodroma muraria | reverse complement strand
TATAAATTACTGCTAGGATCTTTTGTGGAGAGAATTGCTAAAGCAAGGAAGTGTGATGGGAAAGAGCACTCAGATTGGGAAGCTACAAAACAGTGAGGGATGTGTTTGCAGAGCAGCAGTTCATTTATATCCCCAGATGCAAAGAAGTGTTTCAACATTTTAAAAAATGCAGAACCAAGTGATATGAAAACACTCAAAGTTGTTAAAAAAATAAATGCATGAATAAATAAAATGCAGGAGCTTCATCATAAAAATAACTCAGGCAGATAAGACATTCACCATTCCTTATGCATTCAGCTTACGAATTAGCTAAATAATAGAAAGTAATGAGAATGTGGAATCTATGCAAATATAGTTTGACCACTGCTGGTCACTACTTTGGCCAATACAGCTATAAATGAACTGGAGAGCTGCAGAACTGGAGAGCAGGGCAGCTCAAGACAAGCAACCACATCTCTTCAGGGGGTGCTGTCGTAGATGTGCCTTGTCTGTGAATCAGCATAAAAGGGTACCTGTGGCAGACAGTGACTTGCACGGATACACTGCAAAGATAATCCCTGCTCCACATCCCCAGGAGACAGAAAGTTGGTTTGGAAGGGAGGGTCAACTCAGGGAAACTCAGGACATCAGTTACAGACCTAGGAAGCTCTACAAATGCAAACAGCACAAAAAGCCAGTAACAGTCTGTAAAATGAAAAGTCACAACGTACTGCATTCCTTCCCTCTCACAGGGTCAGGTAGTCCAGAGCACTCCACTGACGGATTCGGGACAGCCACCCTCCATCTGGAGCCACTGCTGTCGCACTCTGTGTACTCGAAGTGGTAATCTGTCTGCAAGCAATTACAAAGAGTTTCAGTTTCATCATAACATTTGCATATTAAGCTCATTAATCAAGACTGGGATCAGCAAGCTCAGTTGTAATTAAACCAGAGAGGAAGTAGCTGGAGTGGAACATACTGTGCAGCTTTGATGATTGCTGTGTATCATCACAGAGCAAGCACAGCTCCCATCAGATGCTGTACAGCACAAATGCTAGGGCAGAAGGTGGGATTTGCAAAAGCACTTGATAGACAGGACGCAGGTTCCACTAGAATTTTTTTCCCAGTCTCTTAGAGCAGGATTGATCAAAAATTTCTGTCCATCACAGTATCTGATCTACAACAGCCAACGAGGCTTCCTCTTTGATCAATGGAGCAAGCCACACCCAGAGCACAAGTCATCCCATGATAGGATGGATGTGTAAGATGGATGGAATGATTCCTTCTGCAAGTGCCTTTCCCTCTTTGTCAGTTTCAGAGGAATCCCAGGCAAATTAGTGCACACAAACCCGGTATTGGGATACCTCTGAAAATGTCATCCAGGGTCAGCTCTGAGGAGTACCTCAGAATGATGGTGTGAGGGCAGACCAGTCCCATGGTCTCTGTGGCTGAGATAAGCCCTGGGCAGACTCAGTGAAACAGAGTAAGAAACTTCTTAACGTTAGCTAGCAAAGAATATTAGCTGTTTGTCTTATTAATAGTATTGATTCAGATGCCACATAAAATCTAAATTTACATTTAATTACATTTTTAGTTTTATGTTATAGCTCTGTTTTCAAATTCATAGCCCACAAGTTTATGATTAAAATAAACCTTAGCAACATCTCATTTTTCAACCAGTTTGGGTGGAGCTGGCAGAAATGGTAAACAACCTTCTTCAGAGGGAACAGACCCATGCTCAAATGACATACCCTGGCAAGCTCCATGAAATGGTTCCATACGGGCAAAGCCACCTCCAGTTCCCTCTGAAGTTAATCAAGGTAAAACATTGGTCACGTGCCTATTTTAGACACCTGTTGCAGAAGGCACAAGGAGATAACACATCCTAGAAACACTTCTTTCTCCCCACTGGCTACAGAGGGAAATTAGCCACTTAATTTGGATGGAGTCTTCTCCATTTCCTCAGGGGAACCCCACCTCCAACACTGCACATCTCTTCCTGGCCCATAAAAGTACCACCAAAAAGCATGGTACCGAGGAAAATTTAGCCACAGGCTCGATGTTTAAGAAGCTTTGGGGCAGCCTGGTGTGGTGATCCATTAAGTCTGGTGGGCTCCTTTCAATTTATCTGTCTCCTCCAGGCAGGACTGGCCATGAACCAAGGAGGGAAGGCAGTGGCCGTGTCTGCAGCCCAAGGCACAAGAACAAGAGCTCTTTAGCTGGTGCAGCTCACTCTCACTACAGCAAAACCCACCCAAAAGGCAGCAGAAATCTGCCTTCCTGCCATGACTGCAGACACCAGGCCCTAATTCCACTGCCCTAGGAGGAGCTACTCTGTGCACACAAGGATTCTTTGGGGTCAGTCTTCTCCTGCTCCTTTCCTTTCAACTGACATTGTACATGATGGAGCAGAAGAAGGGGGATCAGGTGGGTAAGAATTGAACCATGCTGGCTCTGATATAGATTAGTTAATTCCTGCAAATATTCAGCTGACTCACATGGAGAAGACTTGAAATTCTCCTCATTTACTTGCAGAAAAACAAACAATACTGAGTTTAATACTTCTACTGTTACCACAGCTCTCCAGAGATATTCAGATGTTAATAAAGTTCTACCTAAACATCATTAAAGTCTTTGCTATTTTGCATCCAGGTGCAAATAATAATCTGATTTCTCTGGAATTAATATTTTCATGGCTGAATAATTATTTTTGTAGCTCAATCAATGATTTAGAAACCCAACTCGCAGCACAGTGGAAAGGAAAACTATTTGTCTCAAAAAAACCAAACCCAGATCAACACACAACATATGATATAACACACTGCCAACTCTACAAATATACTCAATTATAATATGCATTTCTCCCTTTTCATCTCATTATGCAATCTTTCAGGGATACTTTAAAAAAATAGTCCTGAATCATCTCAGTGTGAAATCTGCCTATAAGGCAACCAGAATACACAAATGTGATAGATTCATCTCCTAGTTCGTATGCCATAAGAAAAAAATTTATCTATTAAATTAAATATGCAAGAGTGGAGTGAAGCAAAGAAAAGGATATTGAAATGCTTCACTCTGACTTACTTTCAGACCCATTTTCTATTTAATAGCAGAATTTAAAAAAATTACAGAGAGCAGTTTGGTGTCAACAATCCGCGTTGCTCTCATAGCCACCCTCTCAAAGCACACTTCAGTGATGTTGAGCCAGCAATGCAATCCCTCTGTGGTCAAAGCAGGTCCCAAAAGTGAGGCAGCTGGGAGGGACACATCATGCAGTGCAGAAACATCCCCTCTAATGGCTGGATAACTGTCAACTATCAACAGGGATTCAAAATTCAGGACACTAACAAAAATTATGAAGAATAAAAGGCTTCTGCTCTCCTTCCATGTTCAGGAAGATGAGTAAAGTTTCCATCCCTCCACAGAAACCTCTCCAGCTTTAACCAGTCAGGTGAGGTTTCTGGAGAGATGGACCCAACACGTGTCGTTCCCTCTGATCACCCCATCCCTGTGCAGCTGTGTCCACATAGGAGTCACAAGACTCAAAAAGTTTATACAGCAGAACAGGTGTTCTGTATGCTCTCTTTCCATTACTTTCCCCTGTACTATTATTTGTCCCTGTGTTCAGTTCCCTTGTGGAAGAGTGGTTGGGGTGGGGTTTTTTGTTCATCTGTTTTCTATCTGACTTGCAACTCAGCTTTATGTCTGAAAACACATCTGTGGACATGGCTGTTCATCTGATAAATGACTGTATTGAGGACTTCTCAAATTAACTTTTGCCTTTTGTCACACACACATGCATAGCTCCAAAAATCTTTGTCAGCTACCACTGCTACTCTCTTAGAATCAGAGAACCACAGAGTCACAGAATGGTCTAGGTTGGAACATTAAAGATTGTCTAGTTCCAACCTTCCTGCAAAGAATCTGCAAAAAAAACTGCCCAGAGAAACTGCAGATACCTCATCCATGGAAGTGTTTGAGGCCAGGTTGGATGGGGCTTCGAGCAGCCTGGGATAGTGAAAGATGTCCCTGAGCATGGCACAGAGTTTGGCATGAGATCTTTAAGGTCCCTTCCCAACACAAACCATTCTGTGATTCAATGATTCTATCAAACAAACACTGAGGGCCCAGATTTATCCATGTTTTATAACCAGAATACATTTGTGCTGCATCACAGGCACAGCAGCAGCTAACAACTTCAGCTTTAAATTAACCAGCATGGCTACTTATGGTGGGTGAATGTAACTGCAGGACCNAATGCCATTATGTTGGGATTTCCTCAGAGAATCATAGAATGGCTTATACTGAAAGGAACATTAAAAATTGTCTACTTCCAACCCCATGACAGAAAAATTTCTTTACCCATCAGTTTTCTGAAGTGAATTTCATGGCAAATCTATTGCCAGATGTCATCCGTTGCCAGCTACTACTCTGGCTTTGCTTTCAATGTTTTTTCCTGCTGTCATCTACTCATACAGTATCTTTACATTTGGACACAGGCCTGTTTTAATTTTAACTGTAATTCTGACTCTGTTTTATTACTTTTCTGCACTTGGCCTTCATCTTCTAAATATGTCCCTCCTCCAGTTCAGCTATAATTTCCTATAGCATTTCCTATTTTATTGATCATAATTCCTAGGGTTTGGCAAAACCAGCTTGAATTTCAGACCCAAAGAGGAAGCTTCCATTGGAAAGCGTCTTTCAGAAAAAAATTAACAACATCCCCATAGGGTTAAACTTGGAAAAAATGCAGTTTTCTAAATGGAAAATTGATGCTGTTCCAAGAAACCGCTCAGGATCAATGTGTAGTCCTCAGCATTAAATTTCAAATGAAAGGTTAATAGTAACCTGAAAAATGCTACCAGAAATAGGCATCTGCATTTGCTTTACCCTGTGCTGAATTTTGCTTTATTGTTCTTGGAGAATTAGTGAAATCACATCAGCAGTACCATGCAAAGCTGTAATGAGAAACTCTCTGACCTACACACGCTCTCTTTGAAGGACGGAAGAAACCACAAAAAAAGAAGCCCTTGTGCATGCACATGACGTCAAAGAGATGGTGCACTGGTCACAGCTCTGCCAGGGGGAAGAAAAACACGACAGAATTTTTCCAGCATCCTACGCTCAAGACTCATCAATAGGGCATCGATGGTGTGGGCCTGGCACCCTCACACGCATCCTGCTGTGCAAAGCTCCAGCAGAGATCTCCTAGCTCCCTGGGGCACCCACACCTCCTGCCCTGCAGCCCTTCCCCAGCTCCCAGACCACGAGGAGCTGGCTGAGCAACACTTCAGCAAGGCGTGTCCCACCCTGCGTGCCCTGCAGCTCCAAAGCCCCCATCTCGTACAGTTCTTGTATTCACTTTAAGTGGTACCAAGTGGCCTTCTTGCCCAGCTCCCCAGGCCCAGTGCACGTAATGTTAGATGTTTCCAGACCTCTACATCTGAGCTAGACATCTCACAGTCCTCCACAACAGTTGACTGACAGGCATTTCCAGGACACAGATCCTCTGTCTTAAAGTAAATACCTATTTCAGGGCATTTCTGAAACTCTACAAGTATTGTTTTCTCCTTCACTGACTGGAGAGCTTTCTTCCAGACAAACCCCATAGCAATGAGCATTCTCCATGACAAAGAGCAACACCCTCTTCAATGCCTTTCCTATTTTTCTGCACCAATTTCTTCATTCCTGCCTTTCACATAGATGGGAGATGCCTTGCACTCCTTCCACTTACTTAGAACCAAGGAGCAGGGAGGCACAAGCCCTTGCAACCAGTTCCCAATGCACTGAACACTCAGTCTGGGCAGAAAACACGGATGAAGCCCAGGAGCAAAGAGCATTTACCATATCTGTTACGAAACACAACAGCAAAAGGCTCCTGCAATTTAACATCTTGCTGTACTCCTGTTGTTTCCCAACCACAGACATCACTGAGCCAAATAAAAAACAAAATAAAAAAATAATAATAATAAAAAAAAAAAAACCTCTTCTACGCTACCTGGCCAGTATTACAAACCAACAGCTCTCAAGAGGTCTGACACTTACTCCTTCCCTGAACGTGGACTTCTTGTTCCACTGATACTTTTGCTTAACCTGATTAACTGCACACAATGCTATTAAAAGATACTGCTTACCAAAAGGGGCATCCATAATCTTTACAGACCTCTGTGCTGTCTATATTTACATGTACAATAGGGATTAGCTGTGTATTTATTAAAAAAACCCTCAACCCTCCTCACAAATAAAAGCCTCTTCTAAGGAAAGAATGTCTACAGGCAGAGATAAGAAGGGAACCCAACCTCACCGAGCACTACTGTGATTCCCCCCAGACTAGTCTCAATGAAAATGAGTCAACATTTTCACCTCCCTGCTACACCAAGAAATGTCACCCCAAAAGACAGCAGATGCAGAGACATGGCATTCTCCCTGCGTGGCTGTTTCCCATGTCTGGCATCCATAGCATTAGCACACTTAGGCACTTTGAGCCACTCACGCTTTCAACACTTTGAGACTTCTCCAGAGCTTTTAAGGGCTGCTTATCAGTCGCTCCTAATTCAGGCTTTGAAAAGGAGAATCAAGTTCCATTGCTTGTTAGTTTTGAGCTTCTAGCCCTTCCTCCTCTTTTATCACGCTCATTATTTGTAATTATATCCCAAATATCCCTGCTGCCTCTCTGTGCTCCTATCACCCCATCCCATGAGGAAGCAACAGACCCTTGTGTCATCAGGGCTGTCACATCACTCCTCCAGACCTAATACCCAGATTTACATTTCTCCCCAACATGAGCACATTCCTCTTTAATCTCCTTTGAAATTACTTGTATCAGTGATTTACATCTAAAAATTTGAGCCAGGCTTTCAATTATTCCTAAATCCCCAAATTCCTAAAGACATGTATGTGTATTCTGCCACATTTCTCTTTTCTGGACCCCTAATTCATTTGAGGCTGTTTTGGCAGTAAGAACCCCAGCCCTAATTGCATTACTTAGAACTTCACAAGGCAGCTGCGTATATTCAGACCTCAAAATCAGGCTATTTGCATTTTGAATCTAATTCAAGCACCAGGTTTCAACCACCAGAAGCTGAGGTTGGAACACTGCCAAAGCCATCTGCAAATTAAAGATGAACTGAAGAGGTTTACTGAATGAAAGCCAGAATTCAGCAAAAATATATCATCAATATTTGCAAGGAATCAGAATAAATGACATTTTGCTAAGTTTTTATATAACCTATTTAAATGTAAACCAGAATTCTAACCCAAATATGTTAAAATAAATGTCCAGTCCTAGGCCACTGAGTGACTTACAGTGGACAGATGTCTGCAGAGAGATGGGTGAAGTTCAGAGAGCCATGAACAGCTCTGTCAGCAGGAGGAAGACAGAGACAACCCTTAGCAATGTTTACAAACAACAACTGATAAAAAAGTGTTTGGATGAATATTGTGTCCCACTGGAAATGAAAAAGGCTTTGAACTCTCACACTAACCAGGTCAAAGGACTTCCTTTGCTCTTGATGAACCTGCTGCAGCATGGGATGATGATCACCAGAGAGATAACCAGGAGGTGGTTCCAGCATGTCCCAGATGTTCAGAGTAGGACACACGAGCTGCATCTGTTCCTCCCTCCACATCTGCAGTTTGTACACACTCATTTCCACACAAGTATCTGAGTGGGTGTCGTGGTTTCATTGTGAACCAGACAGAAAAAAAACTATCAATTTGGGTTGCCAAAAGAAAAGGAATTTTGTAATCAAGAGCAAAGCAGGTTTAAACTTGAAAAGAACAGACTTTTATTAACTAATACAAAAAGGAAAGAAGGAGAAGAAAAAAACAACTAACAAACTCTTAGAATTAGAATGAAACCTTTCAAACATTCTTCCTCTATTACCAAAATTTCTCTCACTCTCATTAACAACATACAGAAATTACATTTAGAAACTTTCAGTCAGTTTTTCAATTCTAGAATAGTCTTTCTTCAATTCTTCTAGAGATTGGAGCATCTTTTACTCGCTATGGAACTAAAAACTGAAACAAAACAAGACAAAACAAACTTTTCATGATAACAGCCGCCCGGAAAACATTTATATCATGAAAATTCCTCCCATATTTACAGCTCTTTAATAGCTGTACTTCTGGGCCATAATCGATCCATGGGGTTTTTTTTTTTAAAGACAAAACTGTTCAACAGCAAAAGTTCTCTTCTTCATCTTCTTCTCTAGGACAAAATTTCATTGCTCTGTCTAAATCTCCCAACAGTCACAATCATCTCAATACTGGCCCCGTCAATATAGTGTTCTTTTGCTCAGATTTACAATTTGAACCGTTCATCTCCCCATATTCTTTTATGGTTTAAAGGAAAATTGTCTCATTATATTACAGTCCATCACCATAGCTTATAAAAGATTTTAATGTAAAAATAAAACAACTCCTTATCTCTCCTCCACTTAAAATATCACCTTCAATTTCTGACTGTAGAATATCCTTACGCAGTTTCTCTATGTGTCTTCATTCTGTCCTTTCTTTCACTCCGGAGAGGATAGAAGCTTTCTGGTTTCATCTGAATACTTAAGAAGTTCACAAAAAGCAGCAGCCATGCCAAAGCAGTCACATTTACTAAAACAAGCCGTGCTGGGGCTGCAGAGCCATTCCTGGCTATAGTTCTGGCTGGATTCTTATGGTTAGAGAGAAAGAAAGTTAGTGGGTTCTTCTTTCCACCCCTCGGTCTCATTAGGGTTAAATTAGTCCAGAGTAAACTCCACTCAGAAAAGCCATCCCCGCCCGATCTGCGTGATCTTTCCTGGCTCCAAGACAGCCCTGAGGAAAATTCTCTCACCGACCATGCTCAGGAGAAGAAAACTTGAATTCCATCAGCCAGATATCAGCAACGAAGCTCACAGTTTGGCTCTGCGGTCTTTTTTTCCTTTTTCCCGGTCAGCCTGACTTGCTTCCCCCTCCCCCCCAGGCCCGACGGCCACGTGGGGAGAGGGGGAGCAGAGAATGTTCGGCAGGAGCTCTTACCTGAGCCTCTGCCGGAAACCAAGAGAGAGATGATTCCCGGGTTTGCATTTAAAAAAGGTGTATCGTAAAAGGCGTACCCACGCTTTCATTGGTTTTATCAAATGTCAGTAATACACATTGGCCAATCACGGCCAAACTACTACAGTGGGACAAGTCCTTGCTGTTCCTTCCTGCTGCACCCAGCTGTCACCTGCCGGGCTGCCATGGACATTTTGAATGCATTAGTGCAGCCTTGGAACAGCTTCCAGTCCACCTCTCAACCAAGCCTCCCAGAGATGCTTGTCACAGAAATCATGTTCTATTACTATAGCAGGGTTTAAAATTAAGAGATTGCAGGGTTGGAAGGGCATTTCAGAAGCCCTTTAGTCCATGTTCTTTCCCTGCACACCTAAACCATTCCTGACAGAAGTTTGCCTGACCTTTCAGAAACCTCCCAGTGACGGATATTGCACAGCTCTGCAGGGTGAAGCTCGTAGTTATTGGCTCAATAAAATGATGCTAATGTACTCAGACCATTCATCAGGCAGCTAATGAAGCAGATATCATCAACAAGGGAGCTGAGCAGAAGAGCTGGGAGAAATACGTGGGGGTGAAGGGTTTATCTGTTGAAAAGTGCAGCCCAAAAGATACCATTTCAGCATATAAAGAGATTCAGAGGGGATGGCTGGCCCCAAAGGCTGCCTGCATCCCTCCAAGAAATTGCATTTACTGTGCTGTACATTTATATATATTTATTATATGATTCATTGAAGATAGTTTCTTAAGGACAGTGCATTCCCATGTAACACAACATCAACTGCAAGAAACTACAGGGCTGTGTTCTGAACAGTTCTCTTGGCTGTCAGGCACCCTCACTCTGGCTGGAATCAGTGGAGATTTCTCCAGCCTCACGGGGCACCAGCCAGGTCAGAGACTGTCATCTTCCAGCAGAGATGGTGCTTTCTCACTCTGACTCTTCTTCAGCCTTTGTCAAATCCCTTTCAGTTGCAGTCTAGTAATGGCTAGGAGAGTTTTTATTATCATCTCCTTATTTTTCCTTTCAGGGACCATTTTCAGTCTGAAAAGGTCAGGTCAGTCAGCAGCCCTTTGACTATGAGAAATTTATTTTTCTTTTAAATAAAACTTCACACAAAAAAAGCTATGTGCAGCCCAACCCCAGCCATATTTGAAAATGTCTGGGATTATTTATTTTTGCAACCTGCAGAAACAAGTAGCCTCTAGTAAAACACTGTCTCTTTCATCTAGGGCCTTATCTGTTGCCCAGTTAAGTCAATAAAAGATACCCATTCACTTCAAAGGACAACAGGATGAGCCACAGTTAACCACCTCGTGTACTCATCACCCTGATGTTGTTTAAGCAACAGGTGATAGTTATTGTCATCCTTGCAAGTGAAGCTCTAGAGAAGGCAAAAACCATTCTCCCTTTTAAAATAATCCCACTGAATTTCATGGAAGGAGATACCAAAAACAGAATTCTACAACATGGCACAAAATGGCCTTCATAAAGATTATTTTCAGCCAGACAGACTGTATTTGTGGAGGCATATCCAGTGACGGCTTAATAAGCCAATAAGAAATACTGAGCAGTTTGCCTCCCCCAAACCACGTTTTTCTTTTCCCTTGTGTCAGCAGTACATCTAAAAAGAACCTCATCCATCATAAAGTCATTTTTTCTCCTAGTTTTCAGCAGAACAGCTCCCTGCACACTGTGTCAGCACTGCTGTGGACACAGGAAGGAATGGCAGTGGGTGGCCAAGGTGGAAAGATGGACAGAGGAAGAAAAGCATTTTCAGTCAGGAACCGGACTGACCTATTGCTCACACAGACTTAGACTGGATTAAATTGGTGGCAAAAGTACTCCTTGATCCTGATGTCTCCTTTCCCAGCTTCCACAGCTGTATTATTCAAGGGTTTGGGTCTCTCAGGCACCACAGAACATTTTAATGAATATGGAAATTAACACAGTCTCTAGGGATACACATCTCCAAAGTCACTCAATAGAATTTCCAAATGCATATTCTGGTTCTTAGCAACAAAGCCTTACAAATCTTCATCAAAGAGAGACTTTTTAATGCCAGTCAGACCATAGAAAATTGAGAGTTAAGAGCATAAGCTTTGTGCTTTAACTGCATCTTTGGTGAAATCCTGATTCCTGTTTCAAAACCTCCTATCCCTGCTTCACAAAAAGCAATTTGCAGGAAAGCCATCAGGAAGAAATTCAGACATGATGATACACGTTTGCATTGTATCTTAAGACCTAAAATATTCTTTTCCTAAAGGAGAAAGGAGGACTTAAACCTCCCACCCTGCTCCATCAGCCCCCATAGCTTGACTTGGGTGATTTGGAGATGGGGGAGCAAGGGCTGCCACACATCTCAGAAAAAGCATGGATGCAAAGATAAAGATGGATGTAGCAAATGGCACCTTGTAAAAATGGCAGGAGACATCAAATCCTTTGGCAAGCAGGGATGGGTCTTTTTTACAATGCACAGGAAGGTTATCATGGCCGGAGGCATAAGTCCTATTTCTTCATCAGCTGCTGGCTTGCTTGTGGAGTCTCAGAGAAGTCTTCACTCACCTGCCTTACAAGTATAATCTCATTTGGCAAACCTGGAGATGATACATTTCTCTGCAAATTATTCTGGGAACCAGACCACTTTTTATTGTCTTACCTAATGCCAAATACTGAAACAGGTCAGGAGTGGAATCCAAAAGCTGAGTCCTTAAACAGATAATACTGCCTTATCCACAGGCAAAGGACAAAACCACAAAACAGATTTGAATTTACTAATGCAATTCCACAGTATTTTGTCCACTGTCTGCAGGGCTTCAGGGAAATGGAAAGCTAGGAGCACTTATTTTCTTTACATTTAAGACTGTGTAATAGGCCAGTTACAAGTGCAACAAAGAGGACACATCTGCCAGGAGAGAGCTTGTAAAAACAGCAGGTTAATAACCTGTTCTCTATCTCTGGCAGGTCATTCCACATATAAGAGCCACCAAAAGCACCTAACGAAAAGAGGGAATCAGATGTGAAATAGTATGCCACACAAAACAGCAGGAGTTTCCCACTTGAGTTCCCTACCATCACATCCCTGTCATTATCTGTCACAAGAAGTCCCATCCCTAGGCTGAAGGGATACTCCCTACAAGCACTTGCTTTTGGGTTTCACTGCTCAGGACTATGAAAAGCAGTGCTGGTTAATATCTTTGGAGTATGTTTGGTTTAGAATAGGCTGCCAGTCAAATAAGAGCAGTTCAAGCATCAGGAAAAACATTTTAATTCAGCTCTCAGACCTGCTGCCAGGACTGGATTGAGGAGTTCCACCTCATCAGAAAACTTTTTATAATATCCATCCCTGTATCTCCTATAATACCACCAAGCATTTTAGCTGAAAGTTGGAAAGTTAACTGTCTCAAGGGCAACACAACTTTCTCAGGTCACAAATAAATTTAAACGATGGTATAAAACTGTCTGGCCTGTTTCCAACAGAGGGGATAGAAGAGAAATGAGAGAGACATGTCCAATATCCAGCGATTCCGCTGGGAGGAAAATCTGCTAGACGTGATCAATTAATTCATTGTAATGAAGAGCACTGTAACCTGCTATCAATCATTTTTGTACTGTGCTTTGTATCACATGGATTTCTAATATATGCACATGCCAGGGGACTTGGGAGGAATATTACTCAGCGTGTCTTTCAACTGGCTTTTTTACCTACAAATCATGCGATTATTTGTTAACAAGTTGGGGATGTGTTAACGATCTGATGGCATTTCATTTATGACTCTTGTCTAGGTAAAGCCTCCAAGGTGCACTAAATACAAACAAATAAAAAAACCAGTCACCTTTAATGAGTGTGTGGGCACGTACTCACCTGCTTGTGCATTTTTGTATGCACACATAACAACTCACACAAGGATAATTCTGTCATCATTTAACCCACAGGCTCCATCTCCCCTTGCCTGATAAAATTTGGTACAGCTCTGCTGCCCACAGAGCCGCACTGATTTACACCCACGGAGACTCTAGCTTCTTGTTTATCTTTAACAGAATGACAAAAGGTTGTTAAAGTAACTCACAGCTCTTGGGTGAAGTCTGGGGTATCTGACCAGGGCTCCATGAGACCCCCTGATGGTGCAGCCAGAACCAAAACATCTTGTCTCTGCTCTCAAACCCTTCCAGCAATGACAGCTAATTAGGTGCTGCAGAATTAACTTTCATCTTCCACCTGTGTGCTGGTGGTGACTAATTGCATTCACAGAATGAATCAGTTCGCAATTCCAAGTATGCCAGTAAATCCCACCATGGATAAGCATGAGAAGATGCTATAAGGGTGAGATTGACCTCCTCAAGACATAGATGGCAAGGATGACAAAGCAGGGGCTTGATGTCTTTCCCCATGTTTGAACCAAAAACTGCTCTGAGAAAGAGCTCCTTTCATGACCCGACATCTTGCTGCAGGTGGAGCACTGGGCACAAATGCTGCTCCCTTCCAGGGTCCCCACCATGGCTCCTCAGGGTCTCTTGCATGGGCACATCAAGGCGATGTCCACAGTGCTCTGAAAGAAGATTTTAGCTAACTTCTGCCTTCTCTGCTTGCTAACACCCACTGAAACCTTGTGGCTAAATCCATGACTGGATTTCCTCATGGGATTCAAAAAAACTACTTTTATCCCCTCCCTCCTCAGATGCTTTTAAGTTGTGTTGCATATCACTGAAGTGCTGGTGCTCTGGGAGGAATATTAGCATCAGATATAAATATAGGCATTACAACTAAAGCCATCTGTTCCTTTCCGTTGATTACAAATCTATTCTCCTCACCCAGAGCTCCTCCAGCCTCATGATCTCTCCTGCAGCCTCTGTCTCTCAGCACCCCAACAAAGGTGCAAATACACAAGCTCCACTCCAATTAACCTCTACACAGCTTCAGACCAGCCACAAGGGATTGTCAGGAGCAAGGAAACCAGCATCTAGAGCTGGATAGAAAATATCCCAATGGACACTGAGCAGGGAACACATCATGGGGGCAATGCAATTGCCCATTCATAGCACAATGAGTGTTTCAGTGCTTCACCTCAGCTGCTGGAGACAAACCTGTGGCTCTGGTAAGGTAAAAATCACTCTTCAGGAAAAACACATGCTGTTCTGAATCAGAGCAGTTGCCAGCAGACCACCCTAACCTGGCCTGAGACAAGAGTAGGTCTTTGCAGGGCAGATGGGATACAGATGCCCCAGAAATACAGGAGGAACAACATATAACTTGGGACAAAGCATGAAGGCATTCAGACCCACATGACAAACCAGGAACAACCAAAGCCTCTTCCCTTTCCTTTAGGACTGTGACCTAAAGCTCCAGCTAAAACAGCTGCAGTAATATTTCTCCATAAGCTCTGCATAATTGCTTCTCCCCTTTCATTATTTGTGTTTCCTATTTCTATGCAAAATTCCCATGGGAAAAGGTCACAAAAGATTTGGATGGAAATACCCTTCAGCAAGCAGAGCAGGACACACAATTTACAACCGTTTTCCTGGGGCAATGACAACCCTCTTCCCTCTCTCGTGACATCAGAGATTCCAATGAGAATTTTCCTTGTGTCCTTGCCAAGCTAGCTCAGCCTGATCCTTCCAGCAAGGAGCAGATGCCAGACTCCCCTCTTGTCCCAGTCCCCCTGGCCAGCGCTCAGGACGGCTGCGTGGGGCTGTCAAGCTGTTTGGACCTGCCCCAGGCAGTAACAATAGCTCAGGAAAGCTGCTCGCTCCCTCAGTTCCTTTTCAGGTAGCGCGGGGAAATGGAGCCAAAGCCCTGCAAACAGAAGTTCAATCAATTGAGGCTCGAAATAGAAACAAGGCCGTGCTGACCGCCACGACAGAGCACAGAAAGGGCTGCCCAGGCTTGAGTGCACACAGAGCTAAAAGAGGTGTCATATTTGTTCCCAGGGCTGCAGGATTTGCGTATGACTCCCTCCGAGTTTGTCGGCAGTTTCATTGCGTAAGGAAGTAAATAATCAGGGATTTACAGAACAGAAGGCTCAGGCTCGCTGCACTGCTCCAAGACAGATCCACAGCCGGGCTCCAAATCCCTGCCATGCAGCTGGGGAGGGAGTTTCACACCCTAACATCAAAATCTACAAGAGGCAACCAAAAGCACCAAAGGCAAAATTCAAAGCAACTCTGAATTATAAGAATAGAACAAACCTATGTCTCTCCCCAAAGCTGGAGCATCGCCTGGGGCCAGTGTATGAGGGAAGACTATTCCCTACTCAAGTCTGCCTCCAGTCATTCTGCCTCCATTAAGCAGAAGTTTTCTCAGCATGCTGCAAGTTCAGCACACAAGCTCTGAACCAGCTGACATTCACTAAGCTTGCTGCAAATTCATGTCCAAAGCAGGATCTGTCTGCAGGGGTTCATATTCCTACCCTAACTAGAAAATTTGAAATTCTGAGGTAGTGGTGACACCCAGTGAAATGGCTGAGAACAGCCCTGATGTCCATACCTGCTCTGTAGTGCTCTTCTCAGCTCTAGATCTAAGATCTGAAATCAAAGTCTATAAAAAATCCTCTAATTCAGTGTTTAGCTTACATCTGCTTCCTTATGACATAGAACATTGAAGCACGGCTTGGGTGCTCTGGTGACTTTACCCTCAGAGCATCTTTCTAACACAGAATCACAAAATTGTTTGGATTGGAAGCAACCTTAAAAATCATCTAGTTCCAACCTCCCTGCCGTGGGCAGGGATGCTACACAATAGACCAGGTTGCTCAAAGCCCCATCCCATCTGGCCTTGAACACTTCTAGTGAAGACAAGTGCTCTTATCTCAATTGTAATTCTGCCCAGGAGCTAGGAGCCAGGACATTTAGGTCCTTATTTGTAAAAGGTACAAAAGAGCTTTGCTGCTATCCAGGCACCTGTTACAACAGCAGCTGGGCTCTTCACCAGCTTGGAATCATGCCCCAAGTGCTGTGGCAAGTTGCACACAAGAAAATCAAATGCAGGTATCCTGAGGGTCAAAAGACTGGATCAAACTCTTCGTTAAGAGCTTTCTAAATCTGTAGTGTTGATCCTGCCTAAGGGACTGCTGGAAGGGAGTTGCTTTCACCGTGGGAGGAAACCTTGCAGCAGCCCTCGCCATAGCAATTACAAATAGCAGTTCTGCAGAGCTTCAAAAAGCAATAAAAATAGGAACATTTAGCCCCACTTTTATCATTCTGCAGAGCCTTCTTGATAATCCATCTGCTTTCTTGCCAAGGAAAGCTCATCACATAGAGTCAGGGGCGCAGGGTTCTTCAGCCAATTAGGCAGGTAGTGCTGCTCAACGTGCTTTTACTGAGCAAACAGGCTTCCCCTCTGCAGGCCCCGGCGTGTGGGCTGCTGTGCCAGGCCACCAGCATCATCCATCTTGTGTCAGCCAGCCCCACGGAGCCGGCACAAGGTTAATGTAGTCAAGGTGCAGAAAAGAAAAAAAAAAAAAAAATTCTGAAGGGCAATGTGCATGTAAAGCAGCTGATTTCCAAATACTGTGAAATCTGCATTTCTCAGGCCAGCACTGGCACAGGTTCCCACAGCCTCCTCCCACCACCGACCACAGTGTACTTTGTAAGCTCTGAAGTTTTAAGCAAGGCTCAACACAGAAGGAAGAACAGTGAAAATTAAGAGATTTTATATGGGCATGACATGCTTATATTGAAGTGGTAACCAAACATATTTTAAATTGGCTTTGAAAATCAGAATTAAGCACAGCTATAGCATGATTACATTTCCATTTTTCTCCACAAACTGTACCTATTTCTACAGCATCAAATCTGCCTTGAGTTGGGAGTATGAAAGTTTGCTGTGCTCATTCAAAAGGTCTAAATGTCTCTTCTGACTGTCCAGGGAAAGAGGTTGGGCCTCCAGAGGATGGTACATATTATCTCAGAGGAGTCCCTGCCACCTGAGAGTCTTTAAGCTGAAACCACTCAGGATGTCAGTCATTCTCTCTGAAGGCTGGAAGGAAGGAGGGGAGGAGGGAGGAGTGTTTGAGTTGTGGGGTTTGCTCAGTTGAAAAGCAAAGGATATTTCATTCTGCAATATCAATGCAACAGGAGATGGTCTGTTTTCCAGCTAAAAGTGGACTTGTCAAAGCGCATTAGAAAACATTCCTTTTAATGTGGAAGACTGCAAATCCCACCCAGAATAACATCTGCTTCTAAGGCAAAAAGAAAAAAAGGAAATAAAAAGGCACAAAACCAACCCAGTGGACATTTTCCCCCATTTGAAATACGGCAGACGTCAAATTTTGTCAGGACTCAGAATATAACCACAGGACAACCCACAGAACCCAGCCAAAGCTTTATCACATCAGATCGAGACCCTCAATACTAATTAATTGTAACACCCAATGCAGAGATAACCCCGATCAACGTGAATTAAGGGTCTTCTGCAGCACTCAAGGAGGCTCCAGGGATGGAGCAGCCCTGACAAAACAACTCCACGCCTTCCCAACATACTACCTTCCACGGGTCTATCTCCCTGCAATGTCCTATCCTATTTATTCACAACCTGTCATACACCAAACAACTGGCTGCCTAATGCCATAATTCAATGTTCATAATGAAACATCGTAATTGCTCATCTCAACTACAGCAAATCAATATACAACTATGCTCCACCGGGCACACAGACAGAGAAATAATTATGAATCTTCCACCACTGGCTGAGTATTTCACACACATACAGACAGGCACAGAACCAAAGGCGGCAAATCTCAGATACAGCCCTTCTACCCACCTGACACCTCCAGCAGCACTGGAAAATCCAACACAAGAGATGCAAAGTCAGCAAGCCATTCTGGGGGTTTCCTGAAGAAAATAAACTGGGGGGATTCTGCAGGATTTCATCCAGTGAAGAATCCTGGGGATTTCCTGCAGAAGTATTACCTTTACATCCATAGAATCCATAAAGAGAAGGAATTAACTGCTCAATCGAATCCCCAGTGAGCAATGCCAGACCCCCTCACTCACGACTGCCTCTATGCCAGTCTCTCGTGAAGATCTGTGACCATTTTAAGCTGTTTTGCTTCTGTAGGCTTTTACCTCCAGTCCCTACAACAGCTTTCCAATTTAAAGGCTGAAACATATTTTTAAAATACATACACAAGTGGTAAGCAAAAAGTCTTGTGTTGGCAGGTTATCTCAACAAGGAATGAGGTTGCTTCCCTTTCCAAAAAGGTCATTCCCTCTTCTGTGTTGTCCTTTTCTGTGGGAGATGCCTGAGTGAGGCAACCTGCTACAGCCAAGTTTCGTATCCCAGGAAAAGTGTTCTCTCTGACAGAAACCCCTGAGAAGTAGTGAGCCACAGCTGCTCTGTCAGGAGCCATTACGATGAAGGATTATCAGCACAGGCCATCTGCCCAANACAGCACCTTTTTTTTTGTGTGTGTGTGTGTGTGTGTGCTGTATAATGCTGCAGTAAATCAGGACAAAATTAAACCCAGGAGTGGCTGATCCCTTTGGGGCTGAGGTGCCCCTGGAGCGCCACTATCATCACTCCACCATCCAAGAATAAAAAAATAAAAAACACCCCTGAACAATGATTCAGCATGATATGAACTGATTCACCAGCGTTTCTTTGTTAAAAACACAGTGCCAGACTGAAAGGGGGGCTAAATCAATAGCCATAATTCAGGCAACATCAATTCCAAATCCTTCTCACTGTGCAAATACGTTACAGTGATTCATGGAGACAGCCTCAAAGAAACAAGTGCCTCTGCGTTATTACACAGCAAAATGTAAGATGCTTGGGAGTCATGTGGACAGACAAATGATGGCATTAGCCATTTATTTGGCCCTTACAGATAAAAATGCTTATGAGGAAGGGCAAGGCTGTCAGCAAGCAGTAGAGGACAGGCCAGAGGAGAAGCTCTGAGACGTTTTCCCCTGGCAGAGACGTTTTCCATGCTGGCAGAGCAACACGGCTGCTTGCTGGGTGTGAAAGCCACGGTCAGGAAGCAGAATCACTGAGGGATGCAGGGGTCATGTCCTCCTCGTGGAGACCAGAGGGCCATACAATAGCAATGGTGGGTGATGGGTGCCCTGTAGAGTGAAGGAGGGAGGTGCAACCCCAGGATTATCTTTGTGTTCAAAGCCAGAAAGCACTTTAAGGTACCTGGTGAAGAGGCACAACCTGACAGGGCAAATCACAGAGGTGCAATCAAAAACAGCCCTCTTGTGGGTTTGGGAGGTGCCTCACCAAACCTCACCAGTGCAACAGAGTGGGAGATGTCCTCATCCCACTCACAGAGAGGACAGAGAAAATGTTCATTGCTTGAGACCAGTGATAAATGCACACTGGAGGATAATGCTGCACATGCCTTTTCCTTTCTGCCATTCACTACGGCTGCACAACTGTGAAACACAGCACACTGCAGACACACAGACAATTCCCATCCTCATCATCTGCTGCCCAGAAGCAATTTATAAGCACCAGCGGTTGGTCCTGCCTGCAGCCCCTCAGCTGCCAGGAGCTGCACACCAGCTCTCACTGCAAGTGATCCCAAACAGAAACACTCTGAAGAGCCAGGACCTAAATTTTGTAGACAGAATTGAGTGTAACTGGACCATTAAACACCATTCTCACATCCTGCATAGAGAATGAGTCTCACTATTTTGGAATAGTAATGATGTAGCTGACCACCAGCTGTTTGCACGGGGCCATTGCGCCCACGCAGAGTAGCTTTTAAAGAAGGAAAAATGGTGCAGCTAATGCTACTAGGCATATAATCAAGTTCTAATTACCTTTCTCTTCTACAACCACATGCTACTCAAATCATATGCTGCATCATGTTACATGATGGTAGACAGAAGTGGGAACGCAGCTTTTTAGGATCTTTTTTTGCCCATGGGAAACTCTTTGCCAAACAAGGTCCCACCTCTGGGTTAGTGGTGAAAAACCTTCAGCCTGCAAGGCACAGCTGACCATTCAGATGATTTAGGATATTTCCCCTCACAGACACTTCACCCACCTGGGTCCTGGGCAGTAGCAGAGCTCCCACAGTGGTAAATTATCTGAAGACATCCCATGTAGAGCAGAACATGAACTAGCAGCTAAACACCTAAATCCCTGCTGCTAATTAGCAACAGAGAATAATTTGCTTAGGAAAGCCAAGCTTAACTGATCTTCGCTACCTGGGGAAGATGACCTGTGAGGCTGCATGCAGAGCTGAAAGGGAAGATGTGCCCACAGGGCTGTATTTAGGGTCACAGAGGACTGTAGGACTATACAGGCTTCCCAGGACAACTGGAGTGTCTACAGTGTAATTACTTGCAACTGGAGCTCATGTGGGTGGCTGGGTGGCTTCAACAGGAAAACTTCTAATATAATTTAGTAGTCATAAAAGCACTAAGGTTTTCTAGGACTTACACGCATGCAATGTTTGTCTTTTTACCTAAGAGGATCTCATACATAATTCTTTATTTAAAAAAAAATTGTCTCATTATTCAATATTGCAGTTCACAGAACCATTTCACTTCCATCCTAAGGGGAAAAAAAAAGTTCTTTTATGATCACATTCAGTCATAGCCTCCCCCTAAGAGCACCCAGAGCGAGTTCATGGAAATTAATGTGAGCCCAAACAGCTAAAAAACTATTTTTCATGAGCAGAATTTAGGAAAGGAAGAAAGGGAGGCACAGATTTACTGGCATCTCAAACCCTACTAAAAATCATGGAACACACAATAGTTTTTTACCCTTAGAGCTCAGGTTGGGATGCTGCTGCAATAAGATTGGGCAGGGGAATCTGTGATCCCTGTCTTAGAGAAAGAAACAAATTTCCAGCAATTAAACAATATACTTGTCCAAAGTTAAGGCAGAGATTAGTCTAAATTAAGATTATGATGTATAAGGAAAATTTTAAAGAGTGCAGCTTTGGTGGTCTCTTCCTTAGGTGAATAACGTGCTTTCCTTAGCAAAGGCCATGAGTTTCTGAAGAAAACTCTCCTGGATTTACACCAAGCTTTCATAAATACCCACATGTGAGAGAGAAAAGGCTCGTCTTAGAAAGGATTAACTCCTCAGGCCAAGCAAGCTTTAACACATGACTAAGGACTCTCTGAAGATTTACATAGCCAGGAAAGGGGAAATGAAAAAAAAAAACAACTAACCAACAAACCACCAACTGGCTTTTGCAGGCCAATAAGCACCACAACTGAATCAGATCTGCCTAATGCTAAGTTAAGATCTGTAGCCTCAGGCAAACATTCTCTATTAAACAGATTATATTCAGCACAAACACAGGACATTTGTAAGCTTACAGCTAAGAGGCTACACATGAAAAGACAGAAAATAAATTGTTCTGTGAATAGGAGTAGGAGGAAATCTAGAGGTAAAAAAGTCTGGTTTTAAACTTAGGAAAAGATGTGATTAGCATTTACCAGAGAAATGATCACCCACCAGAGAACATCTTACCCCATAAATACATCCAGGATATACAGATCCCCTCCTGGCCCCCTACTGAAGCAGGGAATACAATGGTGGCAGGTCTCTGGAAGGTGCTGTCCCAGGGCCCCAGGATCCCCCAAAGCTCCTGCTGCTGCCAAAATGCTCCAGACCACAGCAGGGCAAATTTCTCATTGGAGGACCTCATCTGGCCTTACACCATGGCAGAGGCTCTGGCTCAGTAGGATCAGTACTTATGGACAGGAACTGGCTGGGAGTTTCTGGTTGAAAAATTGCTCTTTGGAAAAGCATAGTTTCCTGAGAAATTTTGTGGGAAGTGACCACATTGTTGTAAACTTTTCAAACTGAACCATTTTAGAAATTCTTTATGGCCCACATATTCTTGCTAGTCATTTTATGTAATGACATATAGATGATCCACTTTTGCACTCAAATGGTACAGAATACTTTAACCTCCAAGTAGACAAACTCTTAAAATCTAGCCTTGTCTTTTTCAGATTTCTTCTTCATTTTTTGACTTAAAAATGAAGCTTGACTTCTATATTCATCTGGAGCGTTCTTGTTCTGAGTTTTGCTGAACAGAGTAACAGCTTGTTCCAGAGAAGTTCAGCTTTTAACTGACTCAGAAAAAGGCCACCATCCAAATCCACCAAATCAGTAACTATCTTTCAACTAGATTCAAGCAGGAAAACAAAAAAAGTCTTACTCAGGACCAAACCATACAATACACCAAACTGTCTTCACTTCCACAGTGTAGTAAAGCTGTAGCCTTTAAAGAATGAAGCTCTGAAAGGGCACCTGGGATTTGATCCATAAAGTCCTCCTGCCACTGGGGATTTGGTACTCCCATAAATTGGTAAGAAAAAAATGTAATATGATCTGTCAGCAGAAAAACTGCATGATAAAACATGTGATATTTGTTTCTGAAGTGGTTGGAAGACTCCCCTGCTTTGCTGAAGAAACAGCTCACACTTTGGTTTTTTCTGTCTGACTGCATTTGCCACGTTTCCGGATTTCCAAGTAAGCCAAACTGAGCAGAGCAAAGCTGACAGCAGGACCCTCACTCTGTGAACTAATAAATCTAGTGTGGATAAAGAAATTAAATGAGAGAAGGAAAAATCTCTTTTGAAAGGAAAATTCTCCACACAGAAAAAAACTATTTTTAAAGGGACCACTGAGACACACCTGTCCCCACCTCACCCCAGAAGAAATTCCTCTGGGGCAGGAACGAGCTCCAGAGGGAATCACACAACTGAAGCAAGAGAAGGAGAGAAAGCTCCATTGCCGTTCACCATTTCTGAAGTGCCCTGGTGAAAAGGTTTAATAACAAGGTGGCCTTCACTGATATCACCAAATCATAAAAATCTTCATGTCTATCACCCAACCTCACTCCTTTGTTTAGCCATGTGTGTATTTATGCACAGCATGACTAGACATCAAGGACAGACTGAGGATGAGGTTTAATATAGACTGGAGCTGCTTATACATCCTCATATCTTTAATGTATTTTAGTCTTACAGCATCCTATGACACTGTTGCCAAGCCAACTATAAAAAGGGCAGCTCTGTGTTTTCATTGTGAAGAAGCTAAAACACAGAAGCAAGAGCACAGGCTCTAAGCGAGAAATGGATGGGAGGGAAGGACACAGAGAAGTTAAAGAAACCCCTTAATTCAGAGGAAAAAAATCCCTGCCTTCAGCACACTTTGAATCCATCCTCCTTCAGGAGAAGCAGAGGGATATTTGCATTTCAGACTTTTTTAAAATAAAAAACCAACAATATTTGCTTCAGAGCTAAAAATTGTCCTGGAGTTCAGCTGAGGAGAGAAGCTTTCTCTTATCGACTTCAAGGACAACTTCAATGCTTTTCAGGATTGCCACACTGCAATTTGCAAATATCTATGAATTTCCAGACTCCTACGCCAACTTGGCTTCTCTGGAGGTTTCTTATCAGTTTCCTGTTAGTAGTAAGAGTTTCCTTCCTTGAATTTCCCTAATATGATCTCTTTTTAACTCCAAAGTATGATTCAATAACTAAATGATAATTCTTTTCCTTTAGCTTGACTTTAATAAAGTCTTGTAAAAGTTAGAAAATTCAAAATAAAAATTCAATACAAATTCAATACAATCTAAATTCAATACAATTCCCCACCTGTAGCATGTCAGACATGAGATCTTATTTAGAGTGGTGAGAAGTGTTCTCTAAACTAAGACTCAGTTTTTTATTGAAATCAAGGGTATCTATTTATAGCACATTTGTATATTAAAAAAAATAAAATCAGTGCTCTGTGAATGTCATGCTCCAGAAAGCAATGAGAGATTCCAATGTATTTCATACCTTCAATAGAAATATAAAGGTTTCACCCCACACCTAGAAGCCACTTTTCATTGGTATTATCACCAAGTTATCCTTCAGCCTAACAGAATTGGTTACCATCATTTGTCTTTATCTTTGCTGCCTATGTTCTCTCTCTTTAAACAAACAACTTGCTCTATTTTGATAACTCCCATCTACACTAACGCTCTGTAAAATGACCCCTCGTGCATTTACATCCAACTTCACAGAACTGAATTTCTGCTCCAGAGAGCAAGCTGTGAAAAATGTAAATTGCACAGATTTCTACAACTCTCTTGATTAGAAGAAATTTCTTTGGTCCAAAGTCACCCTGTTATATCTTTATGAAGTTACAACTTGTCCCAGTGTTTTTTTCCTAGAACATGCATTCTTCAAAGGAAACTACTGAGGCAAACTCAGTATCAAAATGTAATTTCATTTGCACCACTGAAGTCAATGGAGTTCCTTTACAGCTTGATCCAATAGCACATTTCAAAGAAAAGAGGGGGGGAAAAAAACACCATAGGCTTATGAATAGCAGCAATCTTCCCTAGCTTCCTTCAGGATTGATTCTCAAGGTTAATTCGTCTTTTATGTACAGATGACTTGCACGAGCTGGCTCTTTATCTCTGTAAATTCAGTTCAAACCATTTCTAAACCTGCCTGTGCTATAGTAGGGGAAGAAGCACAAGCCTAGCAGGGAAAGGAGATAAATTAAAGGTTTATAAGGAGAAGGAAGAAATAAAACTGAGATGGAGGCAATAGGCAAGGTCATTGCTGCCAAATAGGAAGTAGGGGGTTGTTTTAACTGTAAGGGATACATTAGAAAGAAATAATATCAGCTATCATGTTATACATTCACAGAGTAAACTAGGTACATGCAGATAATATTGCTGCATGGTTACATGAAGTCAATAGAACATCCCACATTCAGGGCTGTTTTCATCTTACAATACTGAACATTAAGCTGGTTCTTTTTCCAACAGGATATTTCTTCCTTTTTTCCAAATCTTCTCGCTGTTTCTGGGCAGTGGACAAAGGCAGCAGGTAGAACACAGTCTCATCAGCTACAAAACACAACATCCTCACAGGAACTAGGCTGCATTTTCCTGATTAATTTAATGATCCTGAAACCCAAACACCACCTGTAATTGGCCTCGGTCTCCGCTATTGTGAGAGGAAGGCTCATTAAAGTCCCTCTGGCTGCAGGCACTGCTGGAGCTGAAAGTCAGGAGGGGACAAAGTCCAGAGGGGACAAAGCTTTCAGCCCTCAAGCAGCCTTAGCAGCATGGGGCTGTTCCTAAATGGATACACACCTCATACCAGCCAGGACAGGCTGCTGGCTCCCAGGATCCAGCACAGCTCACACGGGTGCTCTGAGAAGGCAACGGGGAAAGGGGCAGAAGCTGCGTCAAGATTTTTTGGTAATCATCTTACCTGCATTTGCAAGGGTTTTTAAAGCCAGCAGTTCCATCACTGCTGTCCCTCAGGATACCTGTATTTGATTTTAAAAGGCTATATCCACCCGTTTCCCAGGAAAATATTTTTATACCACACTTTTGCTCCCCAGTGGAAAAGAAGTGCCTTGGAAAGCCTCCACTGCTGCCACCACAGGATGCAGAGATGGACCCAGGAGTCCAGGAGCCAGCCCCAGCAATGCCTGACATCCCAAATCATTCACCCTTTTAGCAGTGGGATGTCCTCATCTCATCTTGTTGCTATTCCTGACAGCTCAGCTTCAACTCAATGCTAAGTGGCCATGAACAGGAGAATAAAACTGATGCCACATTTTCCCTCCCCATTACAACCACTTACAATCTATTTGAATTTGAATTGAACTTTGAATTTAATTTGAATTGAGTTTGAATCAAATTTGAATTTTAATTGAATTTTTCCCTAAGCTGTTTATTTACACCCTTCATCACTGGAATTTTCTATTATTTCTTCAGGGAAAGCCACCACAAGACAGACTAGCACTTTTTGTCACCAAACTGATCTTTCTCACTATGCTGAATTTCATCTTTTATGCTGACACTCTTTATCCCGTGCCTATTTAGGATTTCCTATTTACAGGTTTCTACTTTCCACTGATAACTTTTAGATTATTTTTACTACAGATATTTTAATTAATCAGTGGAAGTAATTTTTACTGGTTAAAATAATTCTCCTCTAAAGAGTCATTAGAAAGTATTTTTTTTAATTATTGCTAGATATTATCTATCATGCAGACACTGAATCATCTGAGAGAGCATTTCCACCTGCAGTTACACAGTACAGCATTCCAGCATGTGGATCCATCATTTAAACCCAAAATACTGAGTAGTTTCATATCCAGCCCAACCTCACAACTAAGCATGTATCTGTAGAGGGCTGACAGATCAGGGGCAGGATCTATATTCTCTCTTACGTGTTGCATGCCCTGGTGTGTGTATTCGATCATTTACAGGAGAGGTGGAACTTTTAAAATTAAAATTAACAAATATGCATGCGGACAAAAAGCTGCCTACGTGTCCAAGAACAGCCCTTAAAGGAGATGTAAGACAGAATTGGATTACCATTGCAAATTTGGGCAAATTTGGCTCAGTCTCCAGAGCAAAGCACTGCAAGTCTGCTCTTGAGTGGATTCACTGCATATGGCCTACCCTTTCTCTTGCATAGAAACAAGGGAGAACTTCTTGTCATCTTTTTTTTGTGTACACTTAAAATACTGAAGAAAAAATAAAGCTAACACTGAAGATGTAAAAATAATTTATTGGATACTTTGTCACTAAGTTACATGTGTAGCAACCAAGTATCTCCATGCCACGAATTATTCCTTCTTCCTCAGTGTTTCCTATGCCTGACAGTTTAGTACCATCTATACAGTAGCTGAGGGTAGTTAAAACATGCCCTTATCAAAGGAAATGCTAAATAAAAGTGCTTTTTGCTCTGTGGTTAAATTACCTGCTATGAATCTCTGTCTGGACACGTCACTGCTTTGTTTTTAGTTCTTTGGTCAGTTATCAACGTGATGGTGTTCAAAGCACAGGCTGAATTTCTTTTACGAGGATATTTCAATGCAATATGATAGCAAGTGCAAAAATTCAATGAAATTTGTCAGGTGTTATTTGTTCCAGTGAAATCCATGATTTTTCTATTTGCAAGATAATGATTTTCTCTCCCCTGTTATTTGTTACACTGTTTTAGTCAGGTTTATGGGCCAGTGGTAGCCGAGGCTGTCTCTTTTTTAGAGAAACACTAAGCATTATTTTTTTTATATTTCTCAGAATTTTCTGTTACTCATTATCATACCAAACTCTTCGTATACATTAATTATTTGTTCTCTAGATCCCAATCATCCTTCTAGTTACTGTACAAGCTCTTTACTACTAATTATTTTCCATAAAGGTATTTCATGAATCAGTATCCTTTCATCATAAAACACTTAAGATATTATCAGTAATGGAGTTAGTGTAAAGTAAACATTATTCTCTCTTCTCTAGGAGCCTAAAATCTCTCTCCATTTCTTTTGATATATTTTGGCCCAACATCACTAATTTTATATAATATGTATAATTCTTCATTTTTGTTTGCTATTTTTCCTGTATTAGACAAAGGTATCTCTTTTTATCTTCACCTGGTTGTTTACCTTTCTCAGAGCAGGCATCTTTATCTTCCCAGTTTTTACAATACCATCACTTTCATCATGACCAGGATGTTTAGTAGATCAGGTTCCACAGTCTAATTTTGATAATTTTGATAATTTTGATCTGTTCAA
>WAAG01031454.1:3795-39566 GCA_013390105.1 Tichodroma muraria | reverse complement strand
CAAGAGTGGTTTTATTAAGGCAAGTTGGACTGGCAGAACTAATCCTTACCCTCACTGTACTTTTCCCTCCTCAACTCTTCCTGCTAGAGACGGTTGACAGCTTTTTGCATGTGCTGCCTTGCTTTTCTCTACACCATCCAAGAAGACACGGGGGGAACACGTTCACTGCCACAGCTGCCCAGAAATTGAATTTGCTGCTGAGAATTTAATTACAGAGAGCAATCAATGCAGCAGACTGAGAAATAACCAAATGTGAAATGGGGGTGAGTGCAGAGCAGAGGTGTGGTATAGCAGTGCCTCTCATCCTGCATGTTACACCTCATGTTGCATCCACTAGCAAAAGGCTTTGTAACATATGGGGATGATATTAACCACATAGAAAGAATGGTTGACCAAAAATAGTGGGGCTTCTTATCAAATTTCATCATCCCCTCCAAAACACTGTTTCTACAAAGCTCGGTACAGTACAGTAGCTTCAACACGATATTCACTGAATTGAAATGTATTAACATTTTCCAAGCACACATTACCCTGTATGTACAAGAGCCATTTCTAGTCCCAGAAAAGATCATGTTACTTTGATATTTCTAATTAAAAGAAAAACATTGCTCACAGATAAATAATAAATGAGAGTGCAGATGCTCTTATCTGCATGGCAGAAGGGAACAGGGAATTACTCATGAGATTGTATCCAAATGAAACTACCAGACCTGTCCATAACATGCACATCTGGGTACCACAACAACTACAGTCACTGACTCATTTTCCACCCACTTTTCTCCAATATCCCATCTAATTAATTATATGGTTTCCTCCTTCTTGCTGAGGAGTCCTGTGGTGACTAAGTACACTGGAAACATACACGTAAGAATGAATGCTGTCACTCTTAGGGCTGTGGGTAGTTTTAGTAGTTGACCCAAGCTGGACACTAGTTGCATGTTTTTTTCCTGAATCTGAGAAACTGTTATAAATAACTGTAATCAGAACTTAATAAATTTTGCCACCTTGATTAATATTATAATGATTATAATACTTGATTATACTCATAATGGTATAGAAGAGTCAGTCAGAACTGTGACTCTGCATTAAATGCCTGGGAGGGTTGAAGATAACTGGCTTATAAGCATCCTAAGTTTCACTCTCCTGGATATTTCACAACACAGACTTTAGGCTTTGGCTTTGCATTAAGAAAAGTGTTCATTAGTGTTTAGAGCAAACACTGGGAATCAGGCTTATAGCTCCTGATCCTCCTTCTGCCACCAGCTTGAGCTGTTCTCTGGCTTTGAGAGTACCACTGGGCCACCCACTTAAACCTCTGCATCTCTAATACCTTAAAAGCATACTCTGATAAAGCCCTTCTCCACAAGAAATGGGTATTAACCAGATATGAGCATGCTTGCACACACAGGCTTGTTAATGTCCCACTATGCCAATGGTAAAGGGCCACAGCACACACTGGGTGATGCCTCACTGCTGGGAACACGGAAAACTCAGAAGCAGGGCACAGTTACAGGCTGTTTAACTTCCAGGCAGCAAAGGAGGTCTCGTCCTCATCCCTGAGGACTATATTATACAGTCAGAGAAGACAAATAGCTGCAAAACCTAAACCATGCACCAATAATAAAAGAATTCAGATGCAGATCCCAATTTTCCTGACTGCAGTGGGACCTTGGGTTCCCCTGGACATCTGATGGTCTGAACTGACCCTGCAGTTCTTGGAATGATGACAGCAGCTTGTGCCTACCACAGCTGCCCATGGTACATTCAGCTCCTACTCCCGTGGGCTAGCACCTTCCTGATGGCATCAGAGGGAGTTGGAGCAGAGCAGAAAATGGCTCAGTGTGCTTCTCATGGAAAATTAACAGAGTGGCCGTGCTCCTCAGAAATGTTAGTGGCAAAACAGTAACATTATTTAACAACATTTCATCCAGCCTTACTTACTGGAAAATTGTTAAGGCAGCAATTTAGGCTTAGTCACAAAAGGACATAATTAAAACTTCACTATGGATTCACCTAAGCATCCAAAGCATTTCTCATCTGAATGTTCATTCTTATTCGGATTATGGAGCTGAGCGCTCCTATCAGTAATTCCACCTCCTTCTTAATTTACTCAGACAGGGTCAGGATTTATATCCGACTTTGTGTAAGTCCTTTCCCTCCTCAAAGGCCATGCCAGCGTGGAGGAAGGGAGGCAACACTTACACATCCTCATGTGCCCTCAAAATAATTAGTTCAAAGACCCAGAGATTGATTCAAAAGGCAACATCCAGCAATGGAGAGAGAATGAGCCATCATCAAGTCTCCAGTTTCAGCAGCACATCACTCAATCCTCAAGCCAACATAGCAACAAACAAACAAACAAACAAAAAAAAAAATTTCCTCTATCATTTTATTTTTATTACTTCTCCAGTAACAGAGAACAGGACCAGATTTTACCACTGCTAACTAACTCTGTTACTCTGGGAATAAAAGGCAAACACTGTTACCCTGCGTAGGAGGCTGAGAAACTGAGATGTCAATTTTTCTCTTTTGTAGAATTAGAACAAGAAATTATATCAGGCCATAACACTGAGTGAAAATAACAGCTTTGACAGTAAATTGCCCAAAGGCAAGAAAATGCTGCCCAATTCTAGAGGTGAAACACTTGAGACAAAACAGATCATAATAATTATAGACAAAGACCTTAGGACTGTCAACATATCTTGAAAAGCACGCCTAAGTAATCCCCTAATGAGGAGGTGAGAGGTACAAAGTTACTACCTATCCTCTTAGAGGGCTCAGAGTATACAAGGGTTATTTCATGGTAAATATTCCAAGAAAGGTGTCTGAGGAGACCTTCCAGCACCTTCCACTACCTAAAGGAGATCTACAGGTGAGGTGGAGAGGGGCTTTTCACAAGGGCACTAATGACAGGATGAAGGGACAATGGTTTTAACTGAAAGAGGGCAGGTTTAGATTAGATATTAAGAAAAAATTCTTTACTGTGAGGGTGGTGAGATACTGGAGCTGGCGGCCCAGAGACGCTGTGGATGCTCCTTCACTGGAAGTGTTCAAGGGCAGGTTGGATGGGGCTTGGAGCAACCTGGTCTAGTGAAAGATGGAAGGTCGGACTGGATAAGCATTAAGGTCCTTTCCAACACAAACCATTGTATAATTCTATGATCTTCCCATGCAAGTGAGGTTTTTCAGTAGCCCCCAAACACACAAAGCCTCACATGCTTCGTTTAACCACTGCCACGCAGTGATGGGGCTGCCCGAAGCTCAGGGACCGAGGGGTACTGACACAAAACTTCTTCGTGGCTCAGAGGTGATGGTGTCTGGGGCACAATGCATCTCTAGACAGGTAAAAACCTCGGCACAGCACCCAGGGTGGGGGAGAGATGCCCTTTCCAGCCAGTACAGCTGCAGCTTGAAGCCTCAAGTTTGTCATGAACCTTCCTGTGATAATCAGTGCCTTGTAATCCAGAAGCATTTATTGGATTAATACAGAGAAGGAGCAGGAAAACATAAGAAGCTGCCTAGTCAGGAGACTATACAATATAGAATCTAGTTTAGTCTGCAATATAGATTTATATAATTGTGGTGCAAAAAACAGCACAGACAGTGTCCAGCCCAGACAACTTCCACGACGAGGGAGCCATCGCTATCACCCATCCCCATCTCCCCCTTCTCTACAGCCCCTGCTCCTGCCAAGACACCATGTAAATCACGCAGTTCCCGCCTGTCAGTGTTTCACCACACATTAAGCAATTGTTTTTTCCAACCCCTGGGATATATCTAATGTTTTGCTAGCCCAAGTGTTGATTTGCCTTTCAGGATTCTCAGCAGCAACCCTATGTTTTTCTGATACACACTCATCCAGTTATAATGCTTAAAACACCCAGGGTCTTGCTCCTTCTGATCCAGAGGACCTTTGTCAAATGGTTTTGCAGTCTAAATACCACTTGGGCTTGATTATAAGGCCAGATTTCACCATTTCTGCCCTTAAATAACAGCTGCTTTGGAGGAGGTCAGCTGCTTTAACACCAGCATTGTCTTTGGTGTGGAGAAAAGAAATTGCTGCCATCATTTTCTCACCGTTCTTTCTTGGAATTCTTTAAAACACTTTACCCTTTGTAAAAAGATGTCAAATGCAGTAAGTCACAGTCAGACCTCACTGGTTATAGACTTGTCAGAGGCACACTGGCTTTCTGCAGGGTAGCAGCGTGTCATCTGCAGTCTCTGTGAACTGTAACACCAGGCACTCACAGCCTTTCATGCTCACAAAGCTCTACAAATATCAGAAGAGACCAACGGATAGTTCAGAGCCTTCCCTCTTGAAAACTAACCCCTATTAAGATGAATTCACTGTGACTAAGTTCCCCTCACTTCTCCATTTTCTTCCCTAGGAGAGGGCTGGGGAAAGTCCCTCGTACCAGTAAAGGAAGTAGTAAATTCTTTTGTGGCCAACAAGCACATGGAGGGTGGACTGGTACAGGCAGGATAAGGTCAGATGCAGGTTGAAGAGGGCAGTGCTGCCCACTGGAGAAGCACCACTCAGAGAGATGAATTCCACCCCGTTTCACACACTGAGAGAAGCCCAACTCAAAATAGAAACCACCGAGAATGCTGTTGCACATGTGAATTCAAACTGGGGGTTCATTTAACAGAAAACTTGACCATTACTTTCTGAATAGGCAGAGGGGGTTGACTCTTTTGAAAGCTTGCTTCACACCCTAATTACCCCATAAATATTGAGGTTTAATCCCAATTGACCAGCTCTTCTTCTCTGGGAGTTCTTCAGTGTCATTTACACAGGATGGAGTTAACTCCACAACCAAAGCAAAAATCCCAGTGATTCCATTTATGCCATCAGGTTTTGGGTTATGGGGTTTTTAACCCCTCAGTCTTGAAACCTAACAAATTCACCTGCAAAAATTTACCTATTGCTTCCCAAACAGGTTTTAGACAAGACTGATTAGAAAATCATAATTTTTCAGTGAGCTTCTAAATTTTCTAAAACAAAAACAGGTTAAAGAGAAAAACGAAGTAAAGAACGTGATGATAAACGACATTGATACATAAATGTATCTTCACTTTTCTAATGTTATTCAGTCATCTAGTCTTTCAGTCACCCAGCAGTAATATTTGGGCAGGTTTAATCCAGTTCCACAAAGTGAGTATTTTTCCATTAACTGCAATGAGCTTTCTATGAGTTTTTGTAATTTTCCTCAGATTTTTACAGCCAAATAAATGTAGTTTGTCAAACTGAGAATGACTTTTATTATGACCAATCTATGCATGACACTCTTCCTTAATATTCATGAAATGAAAATCTTACCATTTAAAATTTATACATCATGGGTTGGGTTTTTGTGGGTTTTATGTTCTTTTTGTTACATACATTTAAATGCACACATAATCATATTTTAAGTTTAATAAACACATACAGCTTGCTATGCAGCTGAACATTTTCAGCGATACTTTCACTGTACATGGTGATTTTACACATACCTGAAGATATTCACCCCACTGCCTTGTATCACTTTGCTTTCAACACAGCAAGAATCAGCATTTTCAGGAGGTCTAGGCTTTTCAATGATTTTCCTGAGGTTTTCTCTTCCAAAGCAGGAATCCCTATTTCAATACTCAACAAAAGCATTTAAAAATAACACTTTTTTTTCTGTGTTCTTGTTTGTGACAAGATTTTTTTCAGGTCACTGCAAGTGCAGGTTTGTGGTGGAGAACAGGGTCACAATGGTACAGGACACACCTTGACAAAAACCCCCAAAGACCAATCCCTAAAACATCTTGCTGAAGTAGGTTTTCAGGGCTTAAATCTGCAATTATTGAAGTCAACTAGATTGAAAGATCATGCATTAACAGAAATGTTAGGCTTAAGGAAAAACTGTCAGGTTCAATGCCAATATTCACAATCTCATGAAGGCCCATCAAAGTGGCATTAATGGGCTACAGCTTTTAAACTCTCAATATTTAGGCATCCTATGCATGGCTTAAGTAGCTGCCTTGTTAACTACTGGAAATCTATCTCTTGTACACTCTTTTATAGCAATAAAAAAAAAGCAAAAAGAGGTGTAGTGCCTCACACTTGATTTTATAGTATTTTCCCTCCCCCACTGCCATAAATTTCTGCCTACAAAACTATAAAGGAGAAAGCTCACTAAATCCTCTGTTTTGTCATCTGGTATTCACCAGCCAGAGCACAAAGCAAACAGGTGCCGTGCAGAGGGGACAATGACACACTGACTCCACGTGGCACCCAAAGTGCTCGGGCCGCGTGCGGCTGGGCCGGACAGTCCCCAGCTGGCTGCATTCCCTCCCTGCTCCCTGCCACACGAACAGAGCGGCGTCCAGACGGGCTGGCAGAGAACTGTTTGCACAAGGTCACTTCCATGCACATAAACCCAGCTCTTCTCTTCAGGAAAGTAAATATTAGTGCCTACTATTCACAAACATCAAGTATACAGCACGCCTTATGCAAGCGCTGCGTGCATATGGACACCAGATAAGCCACCCACGTGCTGTGTCTCGGATCCACACATCCTGGCACTGTGCAACCAGCCAAACTGTTCTCCTAGATCAAGATTCATGTTTCACTACCAGTATGGTGAAGCTTTTTATTCAGAGCTACTCTGTTATTACAGTCGAACAAGCCTGACAGTATCAAAGTTGATCACAGTTCTAATTATAACTTTTAATATGCTGGATTTTATTCATTCCTCCTCCTTTTGAACCTTGATGTTTTATTCCCAGCTACTCAGGGCTTAACACTCATAAATGAAAAGAGAAGCTTCTGGTTTTTTGAGTATGGATGTTGCTGACTGCTGCCTATTCAGAAGCAATCTGCACAGAAAGGGTTCAGGGTATAATTATTTAATAGCTCAGAAGCAAATCCCAAGAAGGCAATTACCTAAGGTACCTGCACCATCCCAAGTGGCTCTAATTAAGCCAATGCAAAAAATTGCTGAATGTTAGTTTGTGAAGGATTCAAGGTCATCAAGGCCAGGTTGGGAAGGGTCCCTGAGTAACCCGGTCTAATGAAAGGAGTCCCTGCTAATGGCAGAGCTGGAACTAGATTATCTTTAAGGTCCCTTCCAACACAAATCATTTTGTGATTCAATGATCAGGGGGTCCCAGACCTGAGATGCACAGCAAGTAGATGAGCCAACGGCTCCACGGTGAGCAAGCAGACCCAGGCAGTCTCCACTCAACAGATGTATGAGCTTCCACCAGGTTTCCCTTTGGCACTGAGTTTTCCATCTCCCAAGACAACTTCCTTTTTATTTCTGCTCCTTGTTCTCCTTCTGAACACCAACACCAATGCAGTGCCAAATTTCACCGCTTCCTGAAGCACCAGCCAAATGAACTCACTTCTTTTCATGCCTTGTCATGACCTTTCTTTACAAGGTGAAAGAGAAGATTACAAATAGGGGTCCCTTTTTATAATTTCAAAATAAAGGACAAAGGCAAACCCTCACTTTGGGTGCTCCTGAGATGTTTAGAACTCACAAACTAGAACTACATCAGCTATAAAACAGCTGAGTAGGACAAAATAACTTACCTCAGATGAGGACCTGAGCTGATAACTTCAGTGGGGAAATTATATTCATGTACTTGAGAAAAATGAGCTAGATGGAGAAAATTTCAAGGCAAATACTACATCATATTTATCTACAAGGCTCCTCCAATCTGAGTGAACAATTTAGCTCAACATTAATATTTTTGGGCATGTGCAAGTGCATCCAAGAGCTTGTGCCTCTCCTACTGTATGGCCACTTCCTCACTGAGCCACTGCTCTGAACCAGGTTTAACTTCTGCAGTTATAGCGTCCATAGGGAAAATGCATCCTCGATGATTCAGTCCACTATTGCCAACTGTCTCATCCTCACAGGGCTCCCAGGGGGTTCACGTAGAGGAGGATAAAGGTAACATGTTTTACAAGTTGCCAGCTTTAATCCTGTGAGGACCTGAACTATGGACAGATTTAATCATCTGAGAAATCAACGCGGCCCATTTCACTGCAGTCCCACAGCATCATCCTTTCCAATCTGCTACACAAATTACATTTTGAAAAGCATATAAGAGGACATCATTAGTTACTCCTAAAACATCTGCAGAATATATACAGAAGAAATATTTCTATGAATACCCACAAAAGAGCATGAAATGAGCACCAAACCGACTTAACATTTAAATATTCTTAACACCAATCAATACGCTTTTCTTCAGCACTGCACCTAAAGCAAAACCCTTAACTTACCAGAGGCAAAAGATTTAAATTTGATAATATATCTCAGTTATGTCAGAGCATTGACTCTGTGATACACAGAATTCCCTAACTTTAATCCAGGATGGTATTTAACTTCAACTTCATCTTAAATAAGACATTCATTTTCAAACTTCAGAGGAATTATTCATGTGCTTAAAAGCAGGCACATGCACAAGCATTTTGCAAAGCTTCCATTCCTGTCCCTCTGCTGCTGGTTATCACTTTCCATTAGGTGTAAGAATTTTTCATAGCAGGCACCAGAAAATGACTAGAAAAGGAACAACACAGTTATTAGAGGGTAGCCAGGGTGATGCTTGCTCGTCTGATCTCGTATCATTTTTCTGCCCTGTCACCTCCTCTGCAATTTCCTACCAAATAAATGCATTTGCTCTACATTTCCCTTTCTCTTGAGAGATGTTGCTATATGAAAGAACACCCATTAGGTACTTGGCCTGCACAGGGCAGGGTGTGACAAACCCATCCCTCATTCCCTCATCACTACTGACCCACATCTGTGTGCTCCTGGTGTGTTCCTCACTCTCTCCATGGAGATGGATAAATCTGGCTCACTTCTGGGCTCAGCTTGTCCCCTTCATACTTTGACTTCCTCAAGGGATGAATTTTAGGTACAGCCAGGGAGAGGATCAGTGAAATAAACCTTCATTGTGGAAGGGAATGTTACCCCAATCCAAAGTCTCCTCTACCAATACATACAGCCCCTAAAGGAAGAGCTACAAGTACTGGTCAGTTTTGTGTCAAAACAAGAGATTTGAACTTGAACTCACATAATTTTAACCAAAGTGGTCACATTGACAGAAAACATGTTTATAGAGAGGACTTTGTTACACTTCTATACAATATTATTTATTTATTTATTTAAATATTTTAAAAAATATTACTTATTTTATTACACTAATATATAATATTGTGTTTATATGTAATACTACAAAGTAAGCATCTTGAAAATGAAGAAAAAGTGTGCTTCTTTTGCCAAACCTAATTAATCCTTGTGGGGAAATAAAAATAAGAGGAACTTTATAGACTTTAGGCTTTGCTGCATTTACTTATATAAAGATTATTACCAGGTTCTGCATTTTACAAATACAAATTTTACCCAGGAGTCTTCTCTGTGGGAAAAAATACTGCAAAACCAAAACGCACCAGGCTACAGAAAGACTGTGAACTGTTTCCTTCTCTCATTCATTGTTTTTCAGTGGATGTTTTGCTGCCAATATCTTTCAGCATTTTACTTGTTTGCTGACCAGATGGCTGAGTATTTTCAAACAGGGGAAAAAAAAAAAAAAAACAACCCCATAGCAAATAAGACCTTTTTTCTTTACAAATTTTAGCTGAATCTTTATCAATAAACAAGTTTGGAGATGCTATATGTTTTTATGAATATTCCATTTTGAGGGGAAAAAAAAAAGACAAAATAGAGACTGATGACACCTGTAACACTAGAGGGACATCATGCTTGGGAGGTTTAGCTTGGGAACCTCTGCCTGACTTGCAACCACTCGTCCCAGGATAGGACCAGCCCTTTGTGAGCACTCACCTGCCTTATGTGAAATAACCCTGTTCACTGAACAAAGCAATATCTTAAATCACAGCCTGACAAGAAAAATATGTAATACTGTACACTTATGAGCAAGCCTCATCCAATATTGCCCTCCTGGGTTGTCTCCAAGCCCGCAGAGTCCATTTCCACTGCAAGAATAACTAATAAATAAAACCAAGGAGAAACTAGCAGCCCAAGGCAGCCTGAGCTATGTAAATGGTGGAGAAAACACATCTTAGATTTAACTTGGCCATCAGCTGCATTCAGCTTCTGGACTCTTTTCTGTGTCTCTGCTGCTGACTCCAGTTAAAATGATCTCCAGTAGCAGGGTCTAGCCAAGCCTTGCTCTGTTCACAATTCTCCTGAAGTCCAGATTTACCCATAGGGCTAAGGAAGCTTAGGCAGCTACAAATCCAAATTTGTTAGCATTTCTAGCAGCTAGAGAATGCCTGGAGCTGTGAGATTCCCTCTTGCATCCAACCAAGGCCTGGTGAGGGATGAGCTTGGCGTGACAGCAGCAGGCAGAGCTTTGTCCATAGCCCCATCAAACCTTTTTCCAGGGGCAGGGTAATGTGTTATCACAAGGGCTGCATCAGTCAAATCAATCAGCAGTGACTCATCAGCCCACAGACTGGGGGAAAGGCAGGAGGGAGAGATCAGGGTTTTGCTCAGGCGCAGTTCCTCAGCTGTCCCTTGCTACTGATTGTGCCGGCGAGATATGCCCCAGTCTAGGACACAAAGAAAGAAATGCATTCATAGCTGGTTTACCTGCCTGGGCAATGCAGCCAGCCTGTAACCACGTACATGGGAAGCCTTAAAAAATCATGCAGATGCCTTTTTGCAGTGGGAAATTAAACACAGATACAAGGTCTAGCCCATTTGACAAATTACAAGCTGATCGTTACAGGCAAGCTTAAATGTGTGTGTGTAGAGATAGATAGATAGATAGATAGATAGACAGATAGATAGACAGACAGATAGACATAGGTTTATCCTGCATGTATAATACAGAAATTTACCCTGCCATTAGCCTGATGTTAATTATTCCCTGGGTAGAAGGGGACTCTGCTGTGTGATAATGCACTTTTGGTAGTAAGCTGCTATGAGGCAAAGCAATAAAAACTCTTGGCTCACAAACAGCTCTCCAGAACTAAGGACCAGGACTGTGCTCCTGCTGCGTTTCCCTTCTAATTCAGCAGTTCAGAGGCAAAGATTTAGATCCCTTCTGCAATATAATTAGGTCACTGCGGAGACCTAGCTGCACCACTGTGATGTCCCAGCCTTATCAAAACACCCTCACCCCTGCAGCTTACAGAGTGCTGCAAAGTGACCTTGTAGCTTGTGGAACAGCTAATGCAACTCACAGTGGAGACTGATTCCACTGATGGGTCCTTATTTTACTTCAGGTAACTAAAAGCTGAGCATCTACCTGGCAAAAGCCAGCATCCCTCTGTAGCCAGTGTAAGAAAATGGGCACATTCAGCAGAAAAGCCCCTTTCAGGATGATAAATATTAATCTTGAATCGTGATTATCTCTGCCAGATACTTAGGTCAAGCTAGGTGCCTAACTTGTACAATTCAAAGCAAGGTAAGTTCTTTTTTTGGTAGAAGTGCTGTTTCTGCCCTGTGTAATTTCCACACCATCAGGATCTCATGCTTGGACTATGCATGGATCATTGGAGCAAGGTCTCTTCACACTGATTTTCTGCTGACCTGAAGAACCACGAGGGTGCTACGTACTTTCCTAACATATAACAAGTACCCAGTTATCATAATCTCATGGCAAAACTGCATTTCCTCATCTTTACTGCCTAACTGCAGGATCCCTGTGGAGTTCATCCAGAGCTTCTACTGCAGTGTCCCACGCTGTGCCAGCTGCCATGGGCAAATCCATGCCAGGGAGCACACTGGCAGCTCAGGGACCAGAGCTCTTTGGGTCTGTCCTGTTCAGCAGGCTAGAGACTGCCTATGAGAGCAGGTCATTGCCCCAATAGTTTATTCCTATTTCTAGCAGGTGTGGTGCCCAATGAGGCACTACTGGGTCTTCCCATCAGATAATCTACAGTGTAAATTCTAAATTGAAATAATGTCAAAGTTTGCTAATCAAATTGTACTTTCAGTAACAGTCACATAAAGCCTCCCAAAACCTTGAGTCAGGCATCATTGCTTCCACCCCATCAAATTCATATAACCTATTTAAGTGCCACAGGACCTTAAAATACTGTGCAACTTAGCTCTACTTCATTTAACTTTACAGATTTTCAAAGTTCACATTTTCAACTCTTCACTTCAATACTGAGGAGAAAAGTTAACTTTTCTTTTCTCCCACTTTTTTTCAGTGAAAGCTGTGATTCCTGCATGACCACATGATGAGGCTTTAAGGAAACCTTTTTCCCTTGTTTAGCAGAGCAGTTCAAGAGATTTGCAGGTCAGTATCACAATGGGCAATGCAGGAAACCAGCCGGTTTGTTTGGGATTTCTTTAATTTGAAAGCTGGAATTCCAAAGCAATGACTTTTCAGAGGAGCCAGCAAATAAGTAGAGTTGGCTTTAAGTGCCATTAAAAATACTGCAAAACAAAAAGATACAGGAATTGATTGGTTTTGACATTATGTCTTCTCTTAGCTGGGGTGAATGGGAGTGTGATCATTGATCACAGCTATTTCAGTAGCAGTTCAGGGCTCAGTGTGGAACTATTTGTGATACCTGGTCAGTGTATCCCTGAAAGGATGGCTTGTCTCTAACAGGATTTGTTCCTTTGGTGCAGGATAGAGCAGCGCCTCTGGATCTACTGCCTCACTGTGCAGAGGCTAACACAGAGAACAGTGGGCTTCCAGCTAAAAGGTGTATCCTATATTCAGCATCAAAACCAGGCATAATTGACAGACATCCTGGCAGATCTTCTGGAATAGGCGAGACTTGGCCTGGGTTCAGCTGTTACTTGAGCAGCTCTAGGGGGGAGCCACTCTGCTACTAATCAGGACACTTGACATTCATGACAAGGCAAGAAAGACAAGCTGCTCATCAGCAGGTCTGCAGGGCAGGTGCTTGTGAGAAAGGTGCAGCATGATAAGCTGAATCATTTCCCACTCCAATTCTAGAGTGCAGCCTTTCCCCTGCATCCCTGAGATGAACATCAGCTCAGTCCCTCCACGCAAGCATCAATCCTGCCATAAAGAACTCTGGTTACAGCCCCTCATTCTTTCCTTTCAAGAGAAGTCTGAATTTTTAAAAAATTGGATTAAATAAGAACAAACAAAAGAGAGAAGAAAAGAACTGTCTTGGGAAATCTTTCTTTTCTTCATTTGCTTCAGGGAACCACAGAGCTGGAGATAAAAAGCAGCTTACCAGAAACAAGCAGCATTTGATCAGCACTGTTGACCTGCCAGCAGGAGGGAGCCATGGATATAAAAGCCTGGGAAAAATCAGCAGTCATCCATTTCTGCTGTACCTCTTTAAAAAGACCCAGCACCACCCCTTGCGTGTATAAAACATGACTGGCCTGTGTGAAGGTCTTCCTTTAAGAAATATCAGAAAGCAAATACAAAGCCAGAAGGATTTCATACACCACAGGAAACTCCGTGAGAAATAAACACGTTAAACTTTAAGAGTCAGTAGCTCAGGTCTAAATCACCTTTACTCTTCTGTTTGCTGCTAGCAGTCACCACCTTGTGCACTTCAGTTTTCTGTGACAGTACAATCAATTAAACACTGATTTCTCTAGTATTAAATGTCTACTGTATTTTTCCAAGACAGCAGCAATTATGTTAATGGCATCTTCAGGTTTTGCCCTCCCCATCGCTCCTCCCTCTGGCTTGGTTATCTAATGCATTTGAATTTTCTGACTATATTCATTACATCAAAAACACCTCTAAGCATGTTCAGGTCAGTTCCACCCTCAGAGGGAAAGTTCACCCTCTCCCTTAAGCAGGGGTTTTTCATCAAATTGGATTATAAGATTAGCACTAGTAACCCACATTGGTAATTATCATATAGAAAATAGCTCTTTTGACTGGGTCTACCCTGCTAACTAGAAGAGGGCCAGGATCTGCCCACACTCATGGACTGGCTCATCTTGTTTACAGGAATATCTTCTCCTGATGCTCCTGTTCTTGGCAGGGTGGGCACAGCCTTTTAACCAATCCCAAACACCCTGAGCCACTTTCCTGCAGATTATCCCTGGAAAATATTTGTACCTCTAAGGCGGAACAAAATCTAACCAAATGAAAATTGAGCTACCCAGCATTTTCACCACCAGGTAACAGTTCCTATCACTTTTTGTAGGTACTTTCCAATAGTCTTCAAGTATCACCATAAATCACTGTTGTGTGTTGTATTTCTTGACTACAAAACACTAATAAGTAAGAGAGGATAATCCCATATCAATGGGATGAGTGATTTGTCTTCTCTTTGTAGCAGTAAAAACTCAATGTCAAAGAAATTTTCTAGTTGGGAATACACCATCATTCAGAATTTATTTTTTTTTCATAGAAAACATATCTTGCAGCCAGCAAATATCTCCCCTTGCAGGGACAGCACTTGCATCTTTTAAGTCAAAGCACAACAGAGAGCAACAATGTAGTTCTTTCACACCTTTAACACACAGCTCTCATTTTCTTCTTCCTACATCAGGAAATGCAATCCCCTTGCCATTATCTCAGTGTAAATCCAGGCTAGCTCTATCCCACCAAAATTCTATGTTCTAGAAATAAAAGAAGACCGGACCTGTGCCCTTGAGTAGGTCCCAAAGCCACCTCTATCTGTACCACTTCTAACACTCCAGAACCTAAACACTGACTGAGTCATCTCTGCCACTCTCCCAGCTAAACCCTCACCCCTCTCTTTTGGCTTTTTTTTTTTTTTTTTCCTTTTGGCAAGTGAGTTTGCAGCCGAATCAGCATTAGTTCTGACTCAGCACAGTGACAGGATATCAGCACCAACACAGCAGAGCCAGTGGCTCAGCTGCACATGTCGTCCTAGATCATCTTAAATCAGCTCTGAGCCCATGTCCCAAGTGCACAGCGATTACTGTCTGGAACTATTTATCAAAGAGAGTATCACAATGCTTGTGAAACAAGGTCATTATGAGATTTAGATAATGTTTTGTAATTGAAGGGGGCTTGTTTGTTTGTTTGCTTTAAAAGATGGTTGTTAAAATAGAAAACAAAAAATGGGGTTTATCTATTTCTCTCTTTCAAAACCAGAGGTTATTGTTTTCAAAAAACTGAAAACCAAAATGTTCCCAGTACCAACAATCAAAATCTAAACACATTTTCAGGTCCAGGGTAAGACCTAAGGTATTACAAAGGGGTAGTGAGCGGGACACCCTTTTCCCCATGAGTGTAAGATTTAGGGAAGATATGGCCATGCTGGATAACAACATGGGACCTTCACAGCAGTAGCCCCTAGAAACATCTTGGCACCATCTGGGCGACATCTGGGACCTGTTCCCAAACACTGCTTCTTTCCTATCTCAAGTATGAGGCATTCAAGGCTACTTTTCTTTTTACTAACCCTTATCTGTTCTTCTCAAATTATTTTTTTTTTCCTACTTGGTTGGTGCTTACCACTTCTTTCAGCAGGTGTTGACAGCGACCTACCATACGACACAGGGAAGCCTGCAGTGATGGCATCCCCCCACTGCCTACAGCCTGAGCCCTGAAGGTCTGAGAGCCCCTGGCTCTGCCCCACGGTCATTGCAGTCAGTGGGAGCCCTGCCAACACCTTCCCTCAGCACAGGGTCAGGCTCACAGAAAAGATTCCCTTCAAGTGATTCCAGCATTTCTGACCCAGGTCATCAGCTGGCATAAAGCAACACACAGTACTGCCAAAACCTTCCCAACCAACACCTGGTGGAAAACATGGCCTGGACAAGGCAGCTGACAGCCCAAATCCCTCCAAAAACCCATCCTGGCCCCTGGCTGGCTGGTAGTCCTGACTCCACAATGCATGGATGTGTCAAGAATCCCAGCGCAGCTCCCATTCTCACTCAACCTCAACCTATGAAGAAAACAAGAAAATAAAATCATGGCCTTCTTTATAAATGATAAATCTCACCCTGAATGATCCAGTGATATTTGATGGTGGGAGAAATGCAATCTTGTGTTGGTTTAATGGCTACTACTCTTTTGAGTTTATGGTCTGTTACAGCAGTTTCCACTATGACTAATTCTCTTATCCTTGAATCATTACAACCATGGCTCACTATCCAGTTTTATGCCAGCATCTGTCTTCCTTCCCAGGTTTTCATTTATGACACCTCACCAGTCTCTCCTGTGCTTCCCCCACCGTGGTCTGCTCATATGCTTTCTGCTGTGGTACCTGTGTTTTAGCATCTGTCTCCTCACCTTTCGTGCACGTTTCCACTCCATCGACTTCGTTGTCAGCAGTATTGTGGCCTGTTTTTTGCTCTGCTCACCTCATCTTCATGACCCTTCATCACCATGGAAAATGGAAGCTGTACATTTCTCTTTCCCCCACAAAGACAAACTCCGTGTAGCAAGACGTGAAAGAAATTAAATGGTCTGTGTAGGAATCTTTCCACAGCCTCTTCTGCTGACTATGAATTGTTCATAGATTAAGTGTCTAATATCTTTCAAGGTGGTTAGAAATTAGGGAATACAACATTTGGATCATCCCAGCAGCTGGTATAGGTAGCACCTGCTCTGTTGCCAAAATAGCAAACACAGATGCTTCAGAGAAAGGGACAAGGGTGCCAAAAAGGGGCAGCAAGGAAACTAATTTAGAAGGAGAACTCCTTCCTAAATGAGCTAATCCCTTCAGAGATTTTAAAGCCAACAGAGACTAAATGAGTCTCAGAGATCAAATACAAACCTTTGGGTTGTATTTGAGCAACCCAAAGGCTGTTTATGGTTACATAAAAATTAAAAATTATTACCTTTTAACAATAAAAACATATAGCCTTTCAAGTTTCGCAAAAATCATTTTTACTTATACCTTATCCTACAGATTTGCATCACATTCATTTTCTCTACCCCATGCATTAATGCATGCTCTTTTTCTTCCTCTGTCAAGCTACTCCCCCTTACCTAGACAGCCCCACCCCTTGCTGTGATCACTGTGTGCTCATTAACCAGCTGTAGAACAAACACAGCGTTCACGGTTCCTGAGTACTAATGATAGGGCACAAAACCACTCTGACAGGTTCTGTTCTTTTCTTTTTCTTCTAATCACCCACCCAAATTATTTCACCATCAGCACATACACTGCCTCTACAGAGCCTTCTGCAGTGACTCCAAACCTCTTCCCAAGCAGGTACAGTTCCTTCACAGCACAAGAGTGTTTCAGATGTTCAGATTCCTGCCAGCAGACATCCCTGTTACTCTGCCATTTGTACTTGGTGACAGGCGTGCTGGCTTACGTAACACCTTTCCAAGACTGACACATCTCCTCTCCATCCTCTACGTGCAAAGACAGAATTTCACCTTGCATCCCACGCTGCTTAGCTCAGTACCTAGTACCCTGATTTAATGTACCAATACACTTAAAATACTTCACACTTAGCTTAGACATACTCGATTTTTTAACCTTTTCTCCTCATGAGAATGGGCTCTATTTCAACACACCAAATCCATCTTACTTGACCTAAGTTCAAGTTCATGCCTCCCCTTTATTCTTAAGACTTCTTTGCCTTTGCCTTGCAAGTGATTTTATAAGACTCTTTCATTTTCCAAGAACATTTCTTATATTGTTTTTGTCTTTTCCATAAGCATTCTAGCAGACTAGTGCAAAAATACAGTTCCTTAAAGAAAGCATTTAGCATTACCCTTTAATTTACCTGTCTTCTGAAATAGCAGGTAAACCATGCAGTGTATCAGAATCACATTTATTATCAATGTCAAAGGCATGTCTCAATCTGCATAATAACTAAGAGTCAAACAGGAGTATGAAAGAAAAGATCTTTGCCAGCAGGATACTCTGCATCTCTCTTTGAAAGCAATTTGACTGAAGGGGAATTAAGAGAAGAGTCACTTGGTGAGTTTAATTTTTTTATTATTATTATTGCAAAAACAACACAGAGAAAGGAAAGATGAAATTAAGGAAAGATCCATTTAGGCTGAGTATCAAATGTCCTAAAAGCAAAATCTGCTCAGATTTGGGAGAATCTCTAAGGGAAAGCTGAAGAAGACCTATTCAGTTGAAAAGTTTAGAAAAGAAAAAGTACCAAGCAGTGGAACATAAGATGTAACAACCATTGTCCCTGCAGCAGCAGGGGGACTGGCAGGAATATCTCATTATTTCCAACATAACAGCTTAATGTGTATTTAATGGCAGTGAAAAGCATGGGTGTCATCAATTCCACTCAAAGTCATAATTTATGCAACACATGAAATGTTTGCATGAGTACCCTGATCATCATTGGCACAGCAGAAAGAATTCACCAGGCACTTATTCTTCTACCACAGTCCTAATTCGAGCTGCCAAGTCACCAGAGGCACAGGGTATGGTAATGGGTGTCCCCAGGTTCTGTACCCAAAGGTACCCCAGCCATCCAAGCTGAGCCTGCCTCCATCTCTTGGAGATGCCCAAATCACCTTTAAATTTGCTGCTGGCATTGGAGAGCTCAGGGAGGGCTCATGAAGTGAATGACCACAACAGCCCGGACTGAACACTCTTGTGCCAGAAGCTTATGGCTGTATCAATTGACTCCAAAAACTGACAGGAACATTCATTCAAGCTGCTTGTACCTTTGGTTTGCAGCACAAACACACCCCTCCTAAATCCAGCGTGCTGAACTACTACAGTCCCTGACGAATTAAGTCAATGACACAAAGGTTTCTGGAAAGTGACATTGCTAGACATTATTATTTTACTATCTATGTAATCAGAGCACCAAGGAGCCTCAGGCACAGCCAGAGATCCCACTGCTCCAAATGTTGTGCCAGCACAGAAATTTCACAAACCAGCAGATATCTGTATTTATCATAAGTGAGGGAACAAAAAGACAAGTTGTCAAGGAAGGAGTGGGGAAAGTGCTGATAAAGAAGGATCCCCTATAGATTGAAAATGAACTACCTGTCAGTACATTAAGCCTTGTGCTTCTCAAACCTTTTGGGTATAAAACAAAAGACGTTTAGCAAGTCTTTAAAGGACTGCAATACCCTCTGACAGGCTGTGCTTTCCTATGGCACAACTTCATCCCTATGTGAGTCTGCCCAAATCAGAGTCAATCTCATCGGGAGCTGATGTGTTTTTAATGTCAACACACCCAAATCACTCAAATTGGACTGAATTAGGGAAAATGGCAACATTCTGAGGCAAAACTATTAACTTCTGTTCTTCCCTTTTGTAAAGCAGTTCATCTGCTATCCTGGTTCTTTGTAAGCTCCTTTTTCTTTCCCCCCTCTGTCTCCATCCAGGCATGTTTGTAATTACATTTCCTGGGACACACACTCTCATGGCTGCACACACCCCAGCACAAGTAACACACAGCTTTTTAACCATGTGAAAGAGGGCTGCCTCTGTTTCAAAGAGCATTCAAGTCAAGTAAAACAACCTTGTTAGCCTCTCTGAAAAGAAAGCATAAGCACACAGGTCCAGATTCAAAGGCATGCAGGAGTGGGGCTCCAGAGAGAATTTGCACAACTAAAGCCCGATGCAAGATGCTCAAAATACCAGCTCTACACTTCTGGTACCACTGCACAGGTTCAGCTCTCACCTTTAACTATCTGCAAAGGTTCATTTTTTTGAAGCAAAGACGTTAGGATGAAAACAGCTCTAAAAGTACCTGTTTCCTCTCACTAGCTGGAAAGGGAGATAGATAATTTAAAGCAGGTGGCAGCATAAATTCCTTTCTCTGAGAATGACTAACATTTAGGAAAAACATGCCCTGAGAACGATCAACATTTACAAGAAACATGCCCAAAACAGATACCGATTCGCCAGACATCACCTCTCCTTACTGCAAGATTTCCTATGCTAGACTAGCACTGAGCTCTGCTGCTTGGAAGACAACAAGAAAATTTCATAGGCAAAGAGAAAATATTCCCCGGGTTCGAAATGCTCTCTTTCATGGCAGAAAGGAGACATGATCTTCTGCACCCCCAGCCGAGGAAGTCCCACACTGCAATAGCCTCCAAGCATGGATCAGGACCCTTCACCAGCCGAGTGCTCCCATCTGGCTTCAGTCACCCACCCCAACCCCCTCTGAGAATGTACAAATTAGTTCTTGCTAAACGGTGCACCTACAGAAGGTAAAGTGGGGAAGCTCTAGTCCCAGAGCATCCTCGGGTAGGAGGGGGTTAGAAGGAAGGGGACTGACCGTTGTTAACCCACTTATAGGGTTCTGCTTGCCTGAGCAGAGCTCCGGCCACCTAGACCTGATCGGGATGGCAATACCCAGCCTCCTCACCTCTACTGCTGGTCTTAAACACAGGAAAGACCCACATGCTCTTTAACGGCAGCAGAGAGGACTTCCCTGCATGTAGGAGTAAGGCTGGAAACCCTGGAAAATAGCTTCATGAAGCCCAGGTCCCTTCACCGGAAAACCTCAGGGGCCACCCGGGGCTGCGCATCCCTGTCCGGCCGCCTCAGCCGCGCATCCCGCACAGCCGTGCGGAGCGTCCCTGCTCCGAACACACCGACTCCCTCCAGGTTCGGGTTCTTACAGCACTAGAGAGCCAGAAAGTTTCTCTCCCCATGTCACACGTACGGCTCAGCCCCGGACACACCGAGCTGACACCGGGAGGGCGGGACAGCTTCACACACCATCCCTCGCTTACTCTCCACCTTTGCGCTGATTCAACACGGTATTTAGAAAAACAGCGAAGCCGGCCGAGCCCCCTTCGTTTGGAGGGGGACTCTACTATTTCCATGCACCGAAGGGAGCAGCGATCACCACGGGCAAGGGGAGTGCGGTTCGCGACCGCGGCCGAGGGAGCCGCTCTACTCGTGATGCGGGGGGCTCGGCCGCCCCAGAGCCCTCGCCCGCACCGCGGCCGAGGGTCCTTCCCCGTGGGTCTGACCCCTCTGCCATCCCGCGGACAGCCCAGGAGGAGCCAGCAACAGCCAGCAACACCCCCTTGCTGGGATGCCACCCTCCTCCCGAGCCGGTGCATACCCCCCACCCGCCCTTACGGATGGGGAAAACCCAAAGAGGAGGAGGAAAATCTCACCTCTTCGCAGGGCGGCAGCTGCAGGGCGGCCGCCTGCCAGCCCAGCAGCCAGCAGCACACCCAGGCGCTACCCGGGTACCTCCGCTCCGCTCCGGCCCGCCGCATCCTCAGCATCCTCAGCAGCATCATCTCCCTCGGCGGGAGGAGGAGGAGCGGGAGGGGGAGGAAGGCTGGCAGCGCAGGCGCACGCTGCCGAGCCTGGTCCAGCCCCGGCGTGGCGAAGAAAGCGCGGAGCATCCTCCGGCTGCATCTCACCAGCCCCGAAACCTCCGCGGCGGGGGCGAAACCCGCAGGCGCCGGCGGCGGCCCGGCCCCCGCCGGGGAGCACGGCAGCACCCCCCGCCTGGAACCTCTAGTTTCCATCGGCTCCGGAATGGGAGCGGCGCTGGGGATGGGAACCCCCCTTCCCCAACCCTGCCGTGGAACGCTGGCCTGCATCCCCGGCATCTCCCGCCTGACTGATGGCACCCCTGTCCTTGTCCATGGGGCGCGGGGTGCCTGCACCCATCTCCCTGCTCCTCGGACGCTAAGGATGCCTCTTGTCCCCCCCTCAAGGCAGGATCCCACCAGGCAGGATGTGCGCTGGACCGCTCAGCTCATGGCCGGGGCAGGGCAGCGACCTGCTCAGTGAGATGGGAAAGCAGCTTATTCGTGGCTTGACCCAAATTATTCTTATGCCCCAGAATTATGCGCATTTCTCCCTGTGTGGTTGCCTTTCAGTCCGAATTTTGTCTCCTGTTCCCCCGCAGTGTCCAACTACTCATTCCTAATGAAGTGTGTGACCGCCTCAGGCGTCGTCCTCTGCCTCCCTGGCATCTCTGGGGTTGGCCCTGCTCACTTTCCTGCTCCCTCCTGGGTCTTCCTTTCTGCTTCCTCTTATCTAACTAGCAAACCCCAGCACAGGGCTTCCCATGGCTAGCACAAGATGTTCCTGTCCTTATTGATCCACTTTTCAGACTCCAATACATAGCCCTTTTTTTATTTTTTTCTTTCTTTTCTTTCAATTCATGGAGTGACTTCTTTTAGGTAATTTTACTGCAGTTCCTGCTCACCATGATTCAGGTTTGACTCAGCTTTTATTCACCTAATGAGAAGAGACACAGGGTATGAGGGCAGAATCAGATCTTTGCATCATGCAAGCCCTCTGTCCATCCCCGGCTGGTGTCATTGCTGTGACTGTACACTAACACAAAAATTGTTCAATTTGCTCATTTTATATTGCTTGAAGCCCTTGCCAGAGCAGTGAGGAAGGGAGCTCTGTGATGCTCTGCTAATGGAGACAAGTTTGCAATTTCCCTTTGTTCTTGTACAGAGCCTTGCTCTGATTGTAGCTCCAGATGGAGGAAGGAAAGTGGGTTATGATGCTTCCATCAAAGGCCCCATCGCTCACGAGGGTGCCAAACAAAGCACCTTGTGTAATCAGTTATGTGAAAAAAATCAAATTATCTTTCCAGAAAAAGTGGAAAACAGGATAGAAACCCTGCTGCTGCTTTATGTTCTGTGCTTCTCCACTGGGTAGGTCACAAGGTTGGTCCCAAGGATTTGTTGCTCACCTTGACTGCAGGATAAAATCCAGTGTCTGAGGAGCACTGATTTCAGCATTTCTCTTCACCTTTGGTAAAAAAAATACACAAAACTGCAGGCACTCCCAGGCATGCAGCAAGGGACTCACTCTGAAAGTATATGGGAAAAAACACGTTGGTTGGGTACAGCATGCCTTTCATGCAAGGAAAATGGTCAACTTGCAGAAAAGTGCACTTCTTGCTGCAGGTGCTGAACTCGAGTAAGAATTCAGAGAAGGAAGCAGATCTGGGGGGCTGCTGCCAGAATTGCTCTCTGCAGTGTGGGGTTACTGCTGCTCATTCCCAGGGATCCTCCAGGAGGAAACAGAGCCAGCAGGAGTCAGTTCAGGTGAGAAGAACTTCCACACAGCACAAGGACAGGTGAGGAAAGGGAGTACCAGAGTGTGCTTTGTCAGCTGCTCTGTCACCTTTTTGCATCACTAAATTATTTAACCTTAAAACTCAGAGCAGGGCGAAGTCAATTTACAAATAAAAGGCTACATACTCTTCTTCAGGGCTCACTGTATGTTACCAAAGCTTTTTTACTGTCCTCTGTGGGACTTGCTGTCTCCCCAACAAGAAAAATCACTGTGATCTGAGATTTTGGTTTTTGTCTTACTTTATGTTTCTAAATGACACAAGGTCCAGAAATTACTCAATCTTTAAAAGCAGTTCATCACTATGGTTGCTGTGCTATTTGAACAGGATCTGAAATGCCTGTGATACTAAATCCTGAAGATCTTACCTGAAAGCAGGATGGCAAAAATTCTGCAGTGCATAATAAGCATGTGGCCAGCAGAAAATAAAAAGTATACTGTTTAAAAAATTAATGAGTTTAAATAGACATGAACAATTGAAGTAGAGGAAAGCAGTGTGGGATTTGAGACATATTGTGTAACTTTAATACAAAAAAAAAAAGGAGCATCTATATATAAGGCAGCAGAGATAAAGGAGTTTTAAATCTAGTAAGAACAGATAGCATGGAGTGAAACAGAGTTTTGAGATCTGAAATCTTGACCTAATATTTTGAGTCAAGTGAAAAGATACAAAAGTAATTCAGAAGATTTATGCAATCTCGCTTATAAACAATTGCCCAGCTCAACTACATTAAAGTACAAAAGAAAAAGAAAGGAAAAAAGCAAAGTAGTAAGTAATAATTTATACTGCAATGTGTTTCAAGCTACATCTCCCCCATTGCCTGAATTTTATTGTGCATCAGCCTGGTACAAGTTAAAGATGTAAAAGTGTACCTTTATACTGCTATTATAAAGTTGTGCCCAGGAAAAAAACCCAGAAGCTTGCAGGCATTTAGGATCCAGATGTGTAAACAGTCCTTCCTGACACCATCAAGATGCTGAAAGTTAATCATGGATTTTTTATGTTTGCAAAGCTCAAGCCATAGGTTTCCCCAGTAGCCACTGAGATAGGGCAGGGAAAGAGCCATATGTCACTAATGTTAATGACACCAAGTGAAAGGGAAAATTAAATGGATGCCAGCTACTGTTTGGATGACAGCAATTAGTAACTACACCTGGGATTAGTCAGGTCTGTAGGCTAACAGTGGCTTGTGTGGGAGTACATCACATAGTAAATGAAGCTATTAACCCTTTTCTGCTCTGCCTGTTTGGGGTGAAATTGCCTTAAAAACCTTCACACATTTCACTGCAACTTTTGGAAAAGCTAACCAACATAAAGCAATTTCATGGAGTTTCTTTGCTGAGACTCATTTTCTAACATTGTTGACTATCCATGTGGTTAAATTTTGTGATTCCTCTACCAAGAGTAACTGCTTTCCCACAGAAGGTAACATTCTTTTAGCTTGCTAACACATCCATCTGTGAGCTCTACCACAGTATGTCCTGCTCAGACTTCTTTTTCTTGTTAACCATATATTTTCCCATATAACCCGGTCATCTGTGTACTTTCCATGAGGGAATACTTTATCTGAGACAAAAATTAACACTCTTTCAGGACTGTGTGTCATCCTGGTTCTTTAATGAGTGCAGTTCAAAAAAGCCTTAAAATATGTGCTTGCTCCTACAAATGTTCTTACTTTTGGACTTTCAAACTTTTCAAGCTCTATGGAAATTCAAGATACATAGCAATAGTAAAAGAATGTTTATACCCAGGCCTCTGGTTCAGCTCTGACCTACTTAGACAGCACTTATACTTTCAAGTCCTTCAAGAACCATTGTGATTCCATCATGGAATAATCTGGAGAACCCAGCTGAGAAAGCTGATGTGATGGCTAAGCAGTCATTGTAAAAAATGGGTGGCATTTGCAGTGAGATCTCTCTCAGGTACTCCTGTAGCCCATGAAAGAACCCAATGCTGGGATTCACCTCACTTAACTTTATCACCCACAGCTTGCAGGGCTTTGGGACTACTATTCACCCTGCCCTAAAAAATAAGTTAAAAATACATCAGAAACCTTTTTCTAAACGATACCTGACAGCATCTGGAGCTGAAAGTGAAGGTAGCCTTCATCAGACATTGTTTTAATCACGTATTTGAGGAGGAGGTGAATGTCTTTTCTCTCCAATAACTGTACAGGTAGTTCTGATATAGACACCTGTATGTGGTACAATGAAGCCCATCCTAAATAATTTTCTGCTGTCTAGTGAGTCTCCCCTTTAAACAAGATTCATATCCTCCAGCTTTGGGGGTGTATTAACTGGTACATGTCTGACTGGCTCACACTCTACCCTCAGCCCCACCTGCATCCAAACCAGAGCCCAGCACAGGGAAAGCGACGCGGCACAGGGGTTGCTGGGCTGTGTGATGCAATCATGAGGCTTCATCACATAGCTGTGATGTAAATCCACACATGAAAAACAAGGAAACAAGGCCTTCTGGACAGAGAAAAGCCAGGATCAGCTTGTACTGTCTTTTCATAATTCCCACTCCTAGATGTAACATTCAGGATTTGTCCCTTTCCCTCCTTTGCTCCTCAATACTGTATTTTTGCCCCTTCTCCCTAGAGGTGTTTACAGTCCCTGTATTTTGCTTTTCTAGCAAACTTCATCTTTTGGATCCACTTTAAACCTCTTGGAGCCTTCTAATTGTGACTTCTTTGTTCATCCTTTCTCTCATTGTGACTTTAGTTGAATTTTCCTGTAACTCTTGCTCTCAGCTTGGCACTAGAACAGCTCCTTGAATACATACAATTTAATATGAGCTGTGCAAAGGTTAGACATAAAAGACCCAAAGCACTTCTGTACCACTTCTATCCACAGGCCTGGAGAAGAGAGTTTAGAGACATAATCTGCCTTGCTTGAATCTGAATCACAAGAAATTCAGATGTAAGAGAGGAGTGTCTCTGCTTTTGAGATAGCCACATGATTTTAGAGCTCTTTCTTTGCTTTCTAAACTAAGGGGAAAATATTAATTGCCAGTTTTATAATGTATAGACCATCTGATTCTCCTGCCTATCATATACAGGATAAAAAGAGATGATCACTGAATTAAAATCAGTTAGCATGTTTATTTTGAGTAAGAAGGGATAGCAAGGGTAAATATATCCAAGACAACTGGGAGCAGACAGGATCAGCATCCAAAGCCTTTTATTGCTGCTATTAGGGTTTCTCAGCCATTCATCCACAGGCAGCTTTTCCCAGCAGACCTATTTGTCTGCTATTGGGTAGCAAGAGGGTTTTGAGTAATGATGATTTTCTTGACTTTGCATGCAAAATCGAGCCTTGTTAGAGAACTCTCAGGGACCCATGGTGAGATGGTTATGTCCAAAGACGACATGCCATATGGGGGGGGCTGGGTGAGCAATCTGAAAAGTAATGCAGTGTAAACTATTAGAAAGCTAAAATCTGTATCTTCTGCCTGTGTTGATTTGGGGTGTGAAGTAATTTAGGAGGAATGACATGGACTAAATTGCTTTCTGCAGAGGAGAACAGTTATTTGGTGTAACTTTGCATTCATCTCAATAGGGATGCCAGGTGTTTTGAGGCTGAGCACTCTAGGCTGGCAAGGGCTCTGCAGATGCACTCTTGGCTCTAGAAAAGAGCAGAAGGCAGAGCAGCCTCCACGCAGTGCTGGTTTTCTGACCAAGGAGTCCTTATTTTGCCCAACTTCTCCAGTCACCATTTGTCCCTTTTACCATCACCAAAGTGTGAGGGGCCATTATCCCACAGGGTAGTGCAGAGAACTCCCTCTCCCACCTGCCCTATCTTACTACATCTTACTTTGCAAGGAGAAGAAAAATCACAAGGCTTTCACACAGTTTGATCAGATGACCTTTAAAGGCCCCTTCCAACCCAAACCATTTTATGATTTTATGATCTCTGTCCTCTGGAAGGAAACGTGGCTCATATTTTCTATTGACTTACCTGATCTTGATGGAAGTTTTGTGATTAAAACACTGCATTTTCAATGGCCTCTCAAAGGTCTTTCTGCTTCCCCTGAATCAATGACAATATCTCCTCACTCTTCAAAAGCTTCAAAGAAAACAATACCAGGCACTCCCAGGGACATCGATGGGAGCCAACCTGAGCCAACACTAAAATGCTTTGAAAGTCCCACCTGTTTGATAAACTGGAATTTTGTAGATAGGACATGTTTTATCACCTTATTATTGCTGTGATTGGTAGCAAAAATGAATTGAGCTGACATTGCTGATAGCACTGACACATGCAATGGCAGCAAATGACTGCAACTCAGTATTAACAACAGTATTGATTTTCTTTTCCCAAGAGAGCCTTTGTAAACTTTCAAAACCCAGTTTTTCCAAATAAAAAGCACATGACTAAATGTCAGAGATTGTAACAAAGTCATTTTAGTAGAAGCCAGAGGTGTAATTCATCATGTGAGAAGACTGACTCTGATCTCACGTGTCTGGGTGTGAAATTGTGCTGGCCCTACACAAGCACATGACAGAAATATGACTTTTCAAGGTGACTTCAAGGTGATGCTGTGACCAAGCAGCCTGATCTACGCCGACAGGCTGACCTACCTGTCAGTGCAGAGTCCCATCTCCATTTCTGGGGCTTCAGCTGTAAGGAGGCTGAAGGAGCAACATGCAACATACACTTGACTCCTAATCATAGAATCATAGAATGGTTTGGGTTGGAAAGATCACGCAGTTTCAGCCCCGCTGCCATGGGCAGGGATGTCACCCACTGCATCAGGCTGCTCCTGTGGGTAAGGATCGATGTAAGGCATAGCAGGGCATGTGCTGATTAGATGATTTTGCAGCTATGACAGGGAAAGCTTAAAATGCTCAGTGCTCTTAGCAGCTTTTTTGGCACCTGGGAGCCTTTTATGTCCATCCTCAGCAGTCCTGGAAGCAATAAATACCCTCAAACCTGTGTGCTAATGCAAAAACCTTCGTAACAAGCTCCTCTTCTCTGTGCCAGTTATTGCAATTAGATGAGCACATCCAACTGTCACATGCATCATCTATTTGAGAAGTTATTTTATCCTAACACAGCGACAGTCACCGTTCAGGCCCTCTGTAGCTCAGCTCTGGATGAGTCACGGCACATTTACCCACTGCATCAGGCTCAATAATGATTAATTTCTGAAAACACTTTCTGCAGCCATTCAGGTGCCGCAGGCAGATGCCTGCGTGCTCAAAAATAAACATTGCGTAAACTTTTTGCCTGTCTTGCTGAGTTTACAGCCTCCCTCTCCTAAAACTCCCACACGTTTTCATTCATTACACCCAGCTCACTCCATTGGTCTTCATGGGAAAAGAGCAAGGTTTGGGGCCAAACCCATCAGAGGAGCAGCACACCCCAACCTGGGGCTTTTACCCCTTGCCGAGAGAGAGAACCGCTTGTCTGGGGAAAAGAATGCACAGATCTGGAGGACAGCTGGGCATGGCATGGTTTCCTGCTGGAGGAGGGAACAGACCTGTACATTTCACATCAGCCCTGTCCCCACGTCCAGGAGATGCCTTAGCGTCAGCCTTGATTGCTCTCTGTGTGGTTTTAGGGTGAATTGTCTCTTAAAGCAGGTGCTCTGAGTCCTATAAAGAGTACTATAGCATCTTTAGGAGTATTACCTGTTTCCCTCACAAGGAATATTCACAAGGAAAATGGCAATATTTGAACAGGGAATATACCTTCTGCACGTTTGCTTCTCCAGCTCCCTCAAGATGACGTTGTTTTGACACAAAGTCTCAGTTTGATTTGCTCCACAAAAATAGTGATTGCTCTGTCAGCACCTTTAAATTTGGTAACACACCACAGCCTTCAAAATCCACAAAGGTAAATTTGCAATTTAAGGGGTGAGGTGATTTATTGCACTATAAATAGCTCACATGCATTAACATGCTAATGTTCAAGTGGCACTAAGCTAAGTAGAATACTTGTAAATGGAGTTTTTATGCTTTATTAATTGTTCCCTCATTAATTTGCTTCCCTTGCTGGTGTTATGCTGGTGTTTGAATTTCTCCCCCCTCTTTAAAACCACTGCTTAATTTACTACCTTACCCAAAGGTAATAATTCCATTCCCCCAACATCTTTCCCATTGCCCCCTTTCCCTACAAACCCACCTGAAAGAAAATGTTTTGAATTAAGTCTGTGAGGCACTCTGGTTCATCTTAAACCCAGCTTTCTGAACAGAGATTCCACTCATGTGTCAACCCACTGCTTATGAAGATGCAGAACAGCACAGCAGGGGTGAATACCTGAGAGAGAGCTGAGTGTGGTGGTAAAACAAGAGCTCCAGAGATGTGTTTCCACTCATATCACTGCCACTGATTCATCCCACATAAAATTTATTCTTTTGCAGAAAATCACCTCAAAATTTACACATTAGTTAAAGGCTTACCATGGCTTCTGTTGTTTCAGGGAAGCCACTTTCTATTTCTTTATTTCAGTGTCTTTCTCTGTAAAGTATTTAATCAGCCTTTCAGATGTTTGGATGAAAAGGACTTACAGCAGGACAGGAGGGGTTTGTCTGCCAGCTGATTACGGCCAAAAATGTGCAGTATCTGGCAAGCAGAATGCAAATCTCCTTGATCCAAGCTTCTTCAGAACCATGGATGCTCATGCTGAAGCCTTTTTCTGCTTGTCCTTGGCACATGGATGCTCATTGCAGCCTAGACCTGCCCAAGAAGAGGTAGAGGATGATTCATGAGGAGCCTGAACCTGGCACAATTAATTAGAGGGGGGTTTTAGCCAGGCCTCCAGGGCCATGAGGAGGATCAGACATCTCAGGATGGGTCCAAAACAGCTCATCCCAGACCAAAAAGATGGCAGACCTCTTCCCCTGCTGAGGGATGGAAAGATTTGTTTAAACACCTGGTGTAACTATGCATTAACTCATCCCTAGATATTACTGAGAAATAGTGAAGGTGAGGGCAAGGTGAATCTTTAGTACCTCTGGCTGTAAAAAATACAAACACTAGCGTCATTAGAAATCCACAGACCTGCAAGAGATCAGAGGGAGTGAATTTGAAATTAACTTTGCAAAGTGAATAAGTGTGTTTGAACTTACCTCTAAAAATGGACTTGACCATGGAGGTAAGGTAGAATGTCAGCCTGAGGTTAAAAGCTTTGTCAAAGCAATCTCTGTTTTAAGACTTAAAATGACCCTTGATATTTATCAGGGTAATGAAATTACAGGCCTTTTCAAAAGGCTGATGAGAGGTTGTACTCAGCCCACCCGTCATAACAAACAACTGGGTGGTTTTGCTGCAGCTGAACAACTTACTTCTCTATCACTTTCCCACATGCAGAGACAAATCCTGCAGACTGAATATGTTTGTTTCCAGGCATATTTCTGCCAAACTTCAGAGTTAATTAAATATAGATACATATTTAGACAGATAGAAATATTTATTTTATATTCTTTTCTAAATTTATATATATATATATATATATAAAATCTAACATAAGACCTATATATAAATATATTTCTGGTGGCTGAAGTGGCCAAACAGGACACCCAGATGACCCCCAAATGCTCCAGATGACCCGACAGGCAAAGATGCTGCAGGCAGCAGAGATAACAAAGGTGACTCAGCCCTCCCCTTGCTGTGTCACACACAGCTGGACAGAGGCAGACGTCACTCCAAGGCACAGCCACAGCAATGCACTGCCCAGCTGGATGTGCAGGCTCCTGCCCTAGTGGTAGTCCATGGATGCCTGGGGCTGATGGTAAACAGGTCTTTAATTTGCTGAACACAAGACAAACACAGAAGAGAAAAACCTGCGAAGCCAAGCCGCAAAGAATTCCTACGTCAGAAATATCAAATGAGTAAACTATAATTTCTTTCCAAGTACAAACTTCCCTGTCTAGTCAATGCAGATATCTTATACTGCCAAGTACCTTCCCTTTTCTTTCCCTTTTCTTTTTTCCCTTTTCCCTTCTCTTTTTTTCCAGGACATCACTGGAAAACACTCAAAATTTGGAAGAAAAGGAGAACCAACTTTGTCCCTGAGAGTGAGGCAAAATTTAGACATTTTGTGAGCACTTGTGTAAGATGGGTGCTTATCCTGTTCCAGTTGCAGCTGACCTCTCTACATGGGGGTCAACATGAGATCCAGCTTCCCAAAAAGCTGCTTTCCACAGGTACCCCTTTGTGTGTCTCCAGCAAACACACACAAATGGGATTCCATGAATAAAATATCAACCAAAATCGAGTTTTCTGAAGGCAGTGGAAGCACACAGAGTCAAGAATCATTCCAGTCCTGAAGGTTTAAAAGTAGCACAGCCATTGTGAAGTCTGATTCCACTTTTTGTCACCCAACATGCTTGGGGTTTTGTGCTGATGGACTGCAAGCCTGGCTCAGGCCAGCTGGCCAGGACCTTTTCCATCTGTAACACATTCACCTCATAGTTTTCAGACATCCCATTGCCATTGCCAGCCCAGGGGAAACTGTAAAGTATATTTTCACTTATCTTTTGATATGTCACTTTAAACCTAATAACTGATATAATATTTTGCATTTTATTAAGTGGTGCTTATTTTACTCTTACCTTAAAGCTTTCTTACTCATTTCAGAAATTTAAAAAGCTCTTGGCAGAATGACAGCCAAGGAAGAGCAACATTAAAACAGTCAGCCTGCTGTGCCAAACATCCTGAAGTAGTGTCAGGAATTCCCAAAGCTGACAACTGAGTTTATGGAAAAGGGGCTCTCACTTGCAAACGTCAACCAAAGCTGCTGTAATATCCAACAAGACTGTGTGGGGAGAAGTCGTTGGGTCTCCACACAATTGCAACACTGAGTTTATAACATGTATTTAGTAAGTGAGCTAAGAATAAGTGTGTTTTGTACCAACTGCAGTTTTGATTGAAAAAGATTCTGGGATGATTGTTATCTATTGAATTATTGAAGGATTTTGTCCTGTTACACTGATTTGCTAAAAATAGCCTAAAGCTCTCTGATTTTTAAGGTGGAGCTGTTGGATTACCAAACATTTCAGAGCCATCTGCTGCACATTTGGATTCACATGGTTTATTTCAGACTTCTGCACTAAAACAGGATGAATGACATCCAACAGACACCTATTTCTTTCTGACTAGGATAGTCCTAGGAAGTTGTTGAAATGCAGGTATCAGTGCTGTAGACACCCCTTTGCTCACGGGCATCCCAAACTAGCTGTCTTCAGAGAACAATTAAGAATCACTGACATTGCTAAGAATACTTCCACTTGTTCCAGTGAGGATTAAAAGTGACCCTATAAAGCTCCTATAAGGCATTTAAATTATTCAAGCCCATATCAAGTCTGTTGTTTTCACCAAGACTGTAACCAAACATGAGGATATTTCTCCACACTAGGGTCCACAAGTAACAGCAGGGATTGATTGTTCACAGTTGGTAATGCTGAACTGCCCTGTTAGGAATTCCTTATTCTCAAAAACTGTAAAATCCCACAGTTGTCTCCACAAGGAAACTGAATTTTAAGTACTTTACAAGTTTCACAGTGCTTTGATTTTTGGACAGGAAAAAAGAGTCTTTTTTTTTTTTTTTTTGGTGCAGAAGTGCAAAATTATCACGTGCAATTTATATTAAACTAACGTGCCCTCATTGACATGATGCCATTATGAAGGATAACTGAAAGCAGAGACCTTCCTAATCTTAGAAACTCAGGTCTGGAATCAATCTCCAGGGCAGGGGATACCTCATCCACATTCCAGGCACTGAAACTCATGGCCTCGTGCAGCAATTCTGGGAGCTGCTTTTATGAAGGTCATTATCTTTCTTAACCTCCATGCAAAATTCATAGTGCCAAGAGCCAGGATTCATTTTCCATCAGTCATGGTAATAGTCTGACACTCCTGAAGTCCTTATTATCCCATAGAGCAAAGCAATATATATATATATATTCAGTTTTCTTTTTGATTTAGACCAGACAGGACAAATTCTGGCTAATAGAACCAGTTCTCCCCTCTTAATTCATAAATTCATCCCCTGAAAATCCACTTTTGCAACCCAAAGATCTGCTTTTAATCATGTCATTAGGAGAATCACCTCTGAGATCTGTTGTAATGCAGAACTGCCCTGGATTGCCTCAGAGAGTAGCTTGGGACAGAAAACAGCATAAACTGCTCTCTTAGTCTTCACTGTAAACTTGGAGCCTAATAACAACATTTCTTCATAAAATAGAGTCAAACCTGCAGATTTACAGAGTAAATGAGTTGTAATTCTGGGAAAAGGAATAAACAGTTAAAGCAAAAGCAAAGCTGATGGAGAGGGAGCAATGTCGCACTTGGGTTTGTTTGATAAATGACTTTTTCAGGAGGAAAATACAGGAACATTGATCTGAGACCAGTTCACAGCCAGCTGATTACATGGGCAGAGCTTGAAATTTGGGTGCAGGAGCCCCACCACCATTTTCAAGGGAGATTTCAGATGTTGTTTCAGGTTATTATTACAGTTATAAGACAAAGGACTACACTGTGACACTGATACCTGGGATTTGCTTCCTACCTAATCCCTGTCAATAGTGATGCTTAAGGACCTTCATCATTTCCTGTTCAAATTTTATTGACAGAGGAACATTGCTGCACAAAAAGATATCAATCACATAAAACCTGCTTACATGCTTAAGTTTTAATCACAGAGGATCTGGGGCTTCCAAATTCTATTTTGGAAAGTGCAATAAAGAGTGATATAGAGATGGAGAATTTACCTCATTAGGAAAAGTTGCATGTATCATGCTAGCTCTTTATATATTTGGGCTTTTTGGTTTTAAGAATTACATAAGAATTCACATGAATAGTATTCCCCCTGGATAAAACTGAGAGAAAGGAAATCTCAGTGCTGTCACACAGTAAAATGCCATCTGCTTCTATTTAAGAAATCCACGATAATGGAACCCAAAACACTTTGATCAGATGTTTAATGTGAGTTTTGAATTAGTATTCCAGATCAGCCTCATAAAAAGTTGGCAGCTCCAAAATTGCTTCTCAGCTCTTTTCCATGACGACCAAGAAAGAAAAAGCAATATTTCATTCTCTGAGAACAATAAAAACAGACTTCCCCACAAATTTGATGAGTTTGTTACAGCACAGAAGAAAACCCTGACGTGTACTCAGACTGTATGCAGTTATAAACAGCAGATTTGGGTCAGACCAAATGAAATGGCTCTTACTCTGAATTGTCTAGTTACAGAGCATTTAAGAGCCTTTTTCTATATATGTAAATGGGACTTTAATATTCCAACACACTAAGATTGCAGAGTGAATACTGTACAAAATTAAGATTGAGTAGAAAAGGAAAATGACAGAAAGATGCCTCTTCTACTCCCAAAGATTAGGAACCTCAAAAACAATTTCATGCATGTCAAAATAAATGTCTATGCCTGACTGCCGAGACACCACATGACCTTGTAGGGATCTCTTTAATCGTGGTCAGGGGAATGGAACAAGAGGCTTGGGAGAGACCTCATGATGGTATTCCACATCCTCATGAGGGGAAGCAGAGGGGCAGGCACTGATCTCTGACAGGTGACCACTGACAGGACCTGAGGGAATGGCCTGAAGCTTCGCAAGGGAAGGTTTAGGCTGGATATCAGGAAAAATTTCTTCACCCAGAGGGTGGCTGGGCACTGGAACAGGCTCCCCAGGGCAGTGCTCACAGCATCAAGAGTTCAAGAAGCATTTGGACAGTACTCTCAAATAGAGGGCATGACTCTTGGGGTGTCCTGTGGAGGGCCAGGAGTTGGACTCAATGGTCTTTGTGTGCCCCTTCCAACTCAGGATGTTCTGTGATCCCGTGAGTTCCTAATGTGATGCCCATGAGCTTGCAAAAGCCAAAAATTCCTCTCCAGCTGCTATAGCATTTAATACATAGATGTCAGAATATCAAAGAGCAGACCAGTCTAGATTTATTCCAATTATTTCTGAATTTCGTGTTTAATTTTCATATTTGGGACTCAGTATTGCCCATTTTGCAACTTGTTTGTATGGGAAAAATTACTCAAGATGTGCATACCAGTGAACAGAGGTGCCTAGATGGGAGACACCTGTACCTTTGCCAAGACAAATAAAGCTGAGCAGATGTAATCATTAGGAGATTTTTAAGAATGTCATATTTCCTGTGAAATATACCTTTGGGTTCCCCAAAACACTGAATGCCTTCATGCAAAAGCCTCAAGGAGCAAACAGAAAATGCTGTGGTTATTTCAGTCTGTAAATGACTGCAGACCCATGAAGACAAACCCATTCTTTTCCTTTGCACCAGCTGCAGAATTGCTTCCAAATCTGCCTAGAATCTAATAAATCATTCACATCACCTTTTCACATCATCTTTTAATGGATGAATACTCATGGTGAAGGTTTGCAATTATAATTTGTAGGATGCTAAATTTCTGGCAAAATTTGCACATAAATAACCAGTTCCTTTTTTAATTTTAACGATCACACATCTTTAAGGCACTTGTTGAAGCTGTGTAGTAGTTTGGCCGTGATTGGCCAATGTGTATTACTGACATTTGATAAAACCAATGAAAGCGTGGGTACGCCTTTTACGATACACCTTTTTTAAATGCAAACCCGGGAATCAGCTCTCTCTTGGTTTCCGGCAGAGGCTCAGGTAAGAGCTCCTGCCGAACATTCTCTGCTCCCCCTCTCCCCACGTGGCCGTCGGGCCTGGGGGGGGAGGGGGAAGCAAGTCAGGCTGACCGGGAAAAAGGAAAAAAAAGACCGCAGAGCCAAACTCTGAGATACGTTGCTGATATCTGGCTGATGGAATTCAAGTTTTCTTCTCCTGAGCATGGTCGGTGAGAGAATTTTCCTCAGGGCTGTCTTGGAGCCAGGAAAGATCACGCAGATCGGGCGG
>WAAG01031453.1:25710-47741 GCA_013390105.1 Tichodroma muraria | reverse complement strand
TATATATATATATATATTTTAAGAATTTTGCTACTTGGCGATATTTGGGCAGGAAAATGCAACAATTGAAAATCACATTAATATAATAATATATTATCCATATAATTTTGGAAAAAAATTAATTTACTCACTGTTATTGGAGCACAGTCCCAACCACCACGACAGCCTTGCTCTGTTGGAGCTTTTTCCCAACTACTCTTTGGAATCTGAATTTTTAAAACTTTGTCTCAGATTTTTCAAGAAAAAAAAAAAAAGCAGAATGGGGAGGAATGATGCATAACTGTGGAGAAATCCCATTTTTAAGATGTTCTTTTCCTCTCGCAGGGCTGTCTGCGGGGCAGATGAGGGGCTCGCAGCGCTGCCCTTGCCGAGGAGATGGGGAGGGGATCCTTTCCTTCCCTTCCCCCTCCTCCTCCTCCTCCTCCTCTCCATCCCTCAGGAAGCTTCAGCCAACACAGAGGACAATGCCCTCTCTGCTCCCCCTGCCCTGGGATGCCCACTGGAGATCCCAGAGGAATCCCACTTGTGGCTGGGAAAACCAGTGCCAGACACGGAGGGCAAACCCGGGAGAGGACCTGTCTGGGCTCCATCGATGCTCTGTGGCCTTCAGCACCTCAGGGAGGTCCAGGGGTGGACCAGGGACACCAGGACACCCAGGGAATGACAGGTTCCTCCGTGTCCTGAGGCCCGGATTCTCCCAGGTGTCCCTGCAGCGCCCGAGGCTTTTCTCCCTCTGCAGATAAACACACCTGGTGAGAGCACAGACGTTGGGTCAACCATAATTGACCAGGGTGGTTGGTCACCTCCCTTAATTGCTGTCACAAATTAAGCCCAATTAAGGCTTCTCCTTGGGAATGACCTCGTGGGAGACCACCGACACACAGCAGCAATGGGTTCCCCTCTGTCCTGGAATGAGAATTTTTCTCGCCATGTCACAGTGTGAATTTTTAATTTTGCTGTTTGTTGTTGTAGAATCCCAGAATGGGTTGGGTTGGAATGGGTTGGGCCTTAAAGCTCATCCAGTGCCACCCCTGCTGTGGGCGTAGACACCTTCCACTACCCCAGGCTGCTCCAAGTCCCCTCCAGCCTGGCCTTGGACACTTCCAGGGATCCAGGGGCAGCCACAGCTTCTCTGGGAATTCCATTCCAGCCTCTCACCACCCTCAGAAGGAAGAATTCCTTCCCAATATCCCACCTAAATCTCCACTCTTTCACCTTAAAGCCAGTCCCCCGTCCCATCACTGCACTGTATCTTCTATTTTGCAAGGAGGATAAATGTGTAAATAATTTTATTTATTGAAATAAATTATTGGCTGTTTGGTTTCTTTCCCCTTTTGCAGCAGCGAGTTCCACTGATGCTGAACAATGTGTGGAACACCGAAGTGTGGGGACATCTCACCTGCAGGGTCGGGAACAGCACAGAAACCTGTCAGCCACTGGTTCCCAAACTGCCAACCACAAACTTGTCCTTCTCGCCCTTGGCTGCTCCTCACCTGTCGAGAGCTGCCAAATGTAAACAGCCAGTGCCATCTAGTGACCACGGAACAGCTCCCAGCTCCCGAAAATTCCTTTTCTGGCTTCCTCAGGAGAGATCCTGAGGGACCTGAGGAAGGAGATGAGCACCTGGCCTCAGGCGAAGAACTTCAGATTATATGGAGCCATTTCCACTGGTTTGATATCTCTTGAGCAGGTGGGAAGGGAATATGAACTTCGCTGAAGTGTCCCTGGAATTTTTAGGGCTGGAGAACCTTTCTGAGATCATAAAATCCAAGAGTAGCCCAGCAGCACTGTGTTCTCCACTAACCCATGTCCCCACGTGGCTTTTGGACACTTCCAGGCACGGGGACTCCACCACTGCCCTGGGCAGCCCCTTCCAGTGCCTGACCAGCCTTTCAGGGAAGAATTTTCCCAGATATCAAATCTACTCCTCCCCTGGCCCAGCCTGAGGCCGTTCCCTCTCCTCCTGTCCCTGTTCCTGGAGCAGAGCCCGACCCCCCCGGCTGTCCCCTCCTGTCAGGAGCTGTGCAGAGCCACAAGGGTCCCCCTGAGCCTCCTTTGCTCCAGGCTGAGCCCCTTTCCAGCTCCCTCAGGAGTTCTCCAGCCCCTTCCCAGTTCCTTTCCCTTCCCTGGACACACTCCAGCCCCTCAATGCCCTTCTGGTCATGACAGGCCCAAAAGTGACCCTGGAATTTGAGGTGTGGCCACACCAGGGCTGAGTACAGGGGGAAAATAAGACCTGAGTAGCTCCTGACTCTGGTCACTCCAACTACCTGCCCACATTCCCAGGAAAAGCTGTCCTGTCCATGGAGAGGGTGATCTGGGGGATGGCAGCTATCCATCTCTACCTGTTTCAGCTGCTCTGGTCCTCCCTGTGGCTCAAGCGAGAGCTGAACCACACACCTGCAACAGTTTCAGTTATCAGAGCATTAATGAATTCATTAAATTGATTAAATTAAGTGATTAAAGTGATCAAATTGAAGATTACCATCTGGGAGGAGCCCACTGCTCAAAGGAGGGTCATTTCAGGGCTCTGTTTCCCAGCTATTCATCTTCATCTTCCCATGAGCTGAGCTACTTCGGGACAGCCCCAAGCTACGACTCAGATCCCAAATTTTAGCCTCAGTCTCAGCGGATTAGGAAGATGGGAGTGGAATTAGAATCGGTCCTGGGCCTTTCATGGTGGGGGTTGAAGGGAGCCAATGTCTCTGGGCCCCAAGGCCCTCTGAGCAGCCCAAACTGAGAGGGCAGAACACGGCACAACCACCTCATCCTGCACGGACATGGGGAAGAGGTGGATTTCCTGCTCTTCCAGGGACGTTATTTTACCCTACACCCGCACACAGCCCAGAAAAACCCAACGCAGGGCTGAGCGGGAGGTAACGCAATGTCCCTGCGTGCTCTGGGGAGCTCCCTGCCCAAAAAAGGCCCCAAAATCTGCGCTCGTGGGGCTGGAGCTGCGCTGGGAAAGGTCTCGTTTGCCAGAAGATGGCACTGCTTCTCCATGGAGCCGCCTGTGGAGCAGGTGCATCCCCATCCATCCCAGCTGCTCCCGCTCCTCAGCTTGCCTTGAAGCCCTTCCCCAACTCGCTCCTTCCCAGGCATCCCCCAGGTTTTGGGCTTATCAGGAGCACCAGGGCAGCTTTATCCGCGCCAGGAATGTCCTGGAATTCACAGCTCTTCCTGCACAACGGGTGCACACCAGGCAGAGTGGTAAATGTACAGAAAAGCTGCTTTTTGTTCCCTTCCTGCAGCATTTCACTCCCTCGACTCAAAGCTCTGTTTCCTGAAATTAATGTATTCAGCTTGGCAGGGATTATTTTATTTAACTGCCGTTTATCTCTACTCTGGCGATGTTCATCCGCCCATTCCAGCCTCCAGAAGCCCATGGAAACCGTGGGAGAAAGTGGGAGACTGAGGGGTTTTATTCTGGCACAGACGAGCAATTGTGATTTTAACGTGATTTTGGAGCTCCCTGTGCTCCGGGTCAGGTGTGTGGCCAACAGATGGGGCCATTTCCACACCCTCCACCTGGAGATCCCTCAGAGCAGCTTCTCCCAGAGCCCACAGCAAGGTGGCTCCGGAGCCTCCGGGATGAAGTTTCCATGGGATGTGCTGAGGAAAAGCTGTCGGGAGGAAGGTCAATGGAAAAGGTCTTGGAAAAGCCCAGCAGGCAGAAGCGAGTCTCCAACAAATCCTGCTCCTCCACTTCTTTCCCGTGATAAAACCTGCCAGTTCTGCCAATAAAACCCGGAAAAACTCCCCGAGGGCAGATTTGGTTCCTCGGAGGAGCAGCGAGAGAACAGCACAGATTTTCCCAACCTTTTCCACACCCACCAGGACCATCATCTCTCTTCCTGAACTTTCCACTTGTAGGGATGCAGGGTTTCCCTCTGCCTTGGGAAAATCCAGTTATTAATAATTTAGTGAGCCATGGCACTTTGAGGAGGTCACATGCACACCAGGGAATCATAGGATTCCCAGACTGGGGATCAGGGACCAGCAAAAAATCCATCAGAAAGGCAGAAAAAAAACATTCCAAGGCAGAAAAAAAAACATTCCCCCCCCCCCTCCCCAATCTGGAAAAGCAGAGAAAATGTAGAAACACTTGTTGCAGAGGCAAACATAAGCCTCTCTTTCATTCCATTTTCAACACTTTTAATCCCTTGTGCGTTAAGACCACAACTTGTGAAAAGCAAAATAATGGCATTCAACTTCTTCTTTTTTTTTTTAGCGGGAATCTTCCTGCTGGTTAATAATCCTTAAATATTATTCAACTGCCAAGTGGAAGAGAGCAGTGCTGGGACTTGCTTTGGCCTGCCAGGTTCCATCCTGCGTGTGGATTTTACTGCCCGGACCACTGAGTTCTTACTCATGATCTGTGGGAAGGAAATCAAGCCCCCAAACCAAAGTGAAAAACCCCAAAGATCAAAGGAAAGCTCAGCAAGGTGCAGTTTTAGCCCGGGACCGGGCTGAGTCACGCAGCTGTATTCCAGCAGTGCAGGTGAGTGCTAGTCCTGGAGTTTTACAAGGCTACTGCCAGTCACACTTGGAATCCTGGAATATCCTGAGCCGGGAGGGATTCACGAGGATCGTCAAGTCCAAATCCTGGTCCTGCACAAAAATCACACTGTGATTTAATCAGGGACCACAAGGGAGAAAATGCCTCAGCTTTGCACCAGAGGGAAGACTCTGTTACCCCAGTTCTTCTCTCCCAGCACCCCCACGTCCTTCACCTTCTCCCAAGGCCAACTGGTTCACCCAAAACCCTCTTCCCAGATTTTAGGCTCCTCCTAGTGCTTCAGGCCAAGGCTACAAGCACTGACTTCCAGTAGCAAGGCCTCCTTCAGCACCTAAATCTTCATTCACCATAAAAGCTGCTACTGCAGTCTTATCCCAGCATTTTCCAGCTTGGCCTGCCAGACCCAGGCGTTGCTGCAACTTGCAGGAGCCCTTAAACTTTGCATCAAGACAGGACCTGAGGGAAGGATGGACGAGGTCCAGCCCGTGCTGAAAGTGCCAACAAGCCCTGGCCGCCTCGCACATACTTTGGGGGATTTAAAGTGAGTGGTTAAATTAGGTGGGAATCGCTTTTATCTGCCCAGCAGCCCAGGCCGGCAGGAACACGCTCTTGGAAGCTGCACACGCCTTTTTGGCTTTTGAAGGTGCCCCGGTGGGGGAACCCAGGGCACACGGGATCCTCCCTGCGGGAAACACGAGTGCTGCACCCTCTCCTCCACGTGGGACCACCCAGAGCTGGGGACACCCAGGGCAGCCCCTCCTGCCACCACCGTGGTGCTCGGAGACCCTGCCTAGCCCTGGCCTAACTAGGACGGGTTGGGACTGAAATCGGTGCTAACTGCAGAAAGACGGAATCGTGGAACATCCTGAGTGGGAAGGGACCCACAGGGACCTTTCAGTCCAGCTGCTGGCCCTGCACAGGCACCCCAACAATGCCACCACCCCTGTGCGTCCCTGGCGGCGCTGTCCAAACGCTCCTGGAGCTCTGGCAGCCTCGGGGCCGTGCCCAATCCCTGGGGAGCCTGGGCAGTGCCCAGCACCCTCTGGGGGAAGAAAATTCCCCTGATAGCCGACCTCAACCTCCCCTGACAGAGCTCCGGCCCTTCCCTCGAGTCCCGTCCCAGCCACAGAGAGAAGACATCGATGCCTGCTGCTCCCCTTCCCCTCAGGAGGAAGCTGCAGCTGAACGATTCAGGTTGGGGGGGATCTCAGGAGGTGTCTGGTTGTGGGGAGGTGGATGTGAGACACTCGTTTGGCCCGGAGGTGGCATGCGGAAAGAATGCGGGAATGGAGGAAAGAGAAGACCTGGGCTGATAAGGAGGTTAAGAAGGGGATTAAGAGGGGCTTGTGCAAGGCGATCGTGATGATTTTTGTGTTTTCCACCCTCACTGCTGTTTGCCTGGCTCAGGCTCACAGCAGCAACCGGCAGTGTGCTGAAGAAGCACCAAGTCTCTCAGCAGACCCCAGCGCACGCTCGGGGTGTCCCGTGCCTTGCCCATGTCTCACCCACACCAACCACAAGACTGAGAGGTGGTCCTGCAGCAGCTGGGTGGTCAGGAGGCCTCTCCGCAGGCGGTTTGTGTCCTTCCCATCTCTTCTCTCCCGCTGAACCCAGCATTTCCCATGCGTGAGGCATCTCAACGTGGCCAACCTGCCCCTCCTGCACCCACAGGACCCCCTGAAAATGTCCTGTGCTCCCCAGAGCCTGGAACTTCAGTTCCTCACCCACTGAGCTTGGGTGAGGAACCGTCTCAGGAGGGCTGTGACTCGTAAATCAGGGGAGGGTGGCAGGGGATGCTTCAGTGCTCAGCCCCTGACCTGTGGCCTGCTCTGTGCGACTGCTGACAATGATTTACAGGCCAGGAGAGCTTTGCATGCCCACACACACTCCCAGGGGCCGAAATGCCCCTGCAAATTGCAGCTACACCCTGCACTCCACCCCCTGGGAGCTGGGCAGGGGATGGATTCTGCCTCTCAATCCAGTGCCAGCATGTGAGAAGAGAGCAGATTGCTTCCCTCGTGCTCCTCGTGTTTAGGAACAGCCAAGAGAAGGGAGAGGAGGGGAGGTCAGGTGTGTGATGGGGACTTGGCTGCAGGAGGAACCCGCAGGAGCGAAGCCTGCCCATCAAACAGGGCATCAAACCTGCATCAGTTCTAGAATATCTCACTGCATTTGGAGCTCAGGTGTGCCGGGCGGGTGACAACACTGCCCGTGCTTGCCCAAAACCCTGAGGTCTGAGCCAGGATCCTGTGGCACTAAACAAACCAAAGCATGGATTGTTTAATCAAAACGATAAACAAAACTGGAGCATGGACAAAGCCCATCCAGGCACCTCCACGGCATTCCCACTCCAAACAGGGTGGCTGCCCCAAACTGGCTCCTGGGAATTTTACCTAAAAATACTCTGGAAAAGAAAGATATCCCATCCAAGAAAAGATGTGTCGATACTCATCTACATACAAACTCACTCTATCCCTTGTTCCAGGTGTGCACAAGGTTCTGACAATCACAAAAAGCTTGGAAAAATGTTCCCAAGCCAACTCCCCGGCCTGTGACTCCTGCCCATGGCCCAGTGAAGTGATGTGACTATTTTGGAGGGACACAAAGTGTCCAGCAGCTCCATTGCATACAGCAGAACGTTTTCCTGCTATCGGCCTCAGAAACAGATTCAAAAAAAGCCAGAAGAGGAAGGAGAGTAAAAGTCATGTGGAGATAAACTGGAAATCAGTGATCAGGTCTCTCCTCAGCCTCCCTGGCAGCAGGGGAAGGAAAGATGCAAATGCAGCACCACACTTGGTCTGGTTTGTGGCACCTTCCAAGGTCAAATTCTGCTTCTCTTTCCAGGTCCAGGCTGAGGGCATCAGGCAAAGATGTGCAAGTTATCCAGCCACTTATGGAACTCTGGCAGATAGAAACCTCCCAGAACAAGGCTTTGTGGAATCCGGCAAATCCAGGGAAGTTTTCCTTACACTTGGGTCATTCCATGTGGCTCAAGAAGGCCCAGACACTAGAAGGAGAGAAGCAATCCAAGATCACTGGAGGGATTGCTCATGTGTTTGGTGATGGGATCAGATGCCCACAGATCATAACGAAAGCTCTGATTTCCTCTCACACAGAGCCCCCAAATCTCAAATCAGCCGCCTCAGTGCAGGTGTTTAATGTTGTCTGAGGCACTGAGGGGCGTTGAGGGCATCCACGTGAGCCTGACCTGCCAGACATCAAACCTTTTGGATGTCTGCATCCGGGTGGGAAGGCAGCTGGAGGCTGGTGGGGCTGCCCACGGAGGGTTTTAGATGGCAGGAGGTCCCTGTGGTTAAACCCCATTGTGCCTCGAGGTGCAGACTCCAAGATGTGGATGTTTCAATGTGCATCCAAATCCCACTTTTTCAAGGTTTGGAGGTTAATCCAAAGGCTTCCTGTGGCCAGCAGAGCTTTAAGGGCAGTGGTGAATGAGAAGAAAACAGCTAAACTGGTGAATTTCTGGTAACTGGGACCTTGGGGTGCTTTTCCACCCTCTGCATCCTTTCCTTGGGCATGAACTCTGGCACCAGGAGTCTCCTAAATAGTCCCGAGTTGCCCTGGGCTGCTGCCAGGTTTTCCTTTGGCAGTAGACTTGAGAGCCCCAGAGTTCAGGTTTTACTGGGAAATGATAGAATTAAAACCATTTGCTGCAGGAGCATTCAGAAGGGGAATCCCCGAGGATCAATGTCAAGAGTTTTACCCAAGCTGCTTTTGCAGGGATCACGTGGTTGAGGGCAATGGCTTCGTAAAGGACTGGGAATTTAAACCTTGGAGTTTTTATTTAGCTGAAAATTAGTGTGGCAAACAATTTAGACCTGCTGGAAGAGAGAAACCTGGCTGGCGACAGACCTTCTGGTTGCTTTTATTGGTTTGCAATGATCTGTATTGGGCGTTTTTTGGGGATCATCAGCCTCTCTCTTCCCTGGCACAGCCAGGAATTTCAGTTTCTTTTTTAGGATAGTGCAAAAGGAGACAAAAAAGAAAAAAAAGCTTTAAAAGAGTGAGGTGGGGAAAGTGGAGACTGGTTACAAGAAGCAGCAGAGTGATCTGCAGGGAGGAATGATACAGAAATGACTGATGGATGGCTGAAACACCTGTTTTCTGTACTTTGCAGATGCCATCCATGGAAAATTAGTTGGGATTTGAGTTGAAGCTGAATTTCATGGGTTAGGGCCCTTGGGAAAGGGAAAAGTGGCCTCAAAAAGATGTAGCTGGTCAGACTGGAGAAAGTTCCTGTGATTCTTGTCTGTTGCCCCATTCCTGGAAGTGTCCAAGGCCAGGCCGGAGCAACCCGGGATAGTGGAAGGCGTCCCTGCCCATGGCAGGGAGTTGGAACTGGATGGTCTATAAGACTTCTTCCAACCCAGAACATTCCGGGATTTTGTACCAGGCATGAATGTGCCTTTAAGGTCCTCCTCAGCCAGGTTTTTTCCTGGACTCCCAGTTAAAAAACAAAAATCAATCTGGTAGCGAAGGCTTGAAATCAAAGCAGTCAGAGCACAGCTGTTCATCCAGGGGGATGAGATCCCAAAGGCTGGAGGGTTTGTTGGAATTGGATGGAGAGGAGCTGGGCTAAAACAGGAGACAAACGGGCAGGTGTGACCTGTGTTTATTTTAAATAGGTTCATTTGTTGTGCTGTGCGTTACACTGCATTTCCGTCCTGAGAAAGAGGAGATACTTCGTCTTTGCCCCTTTAAGCAAAATGCTCTTTGTTATTCTACCATTTGCCTTGGTGAATTTTAGCTCCTGGGTGAGTTTTCTGGGAGTCCTGAGGCTCCTGGGGTTGGAAGCCAAGCTGGTGATTTCCGAGTGACCCCTCCACCCCCGAGCCCTGTCCCTGCTGCTGCCAGCCAGGCCTGCAGACAGGTCACACTAATGTTTAACTCCAGCCTGTGTCACCGCATTCAGAGCCTGTTTTCCCTCCCCTCTGGACAGGTTTATTCCCAGTGGATACAGTGAGGCCATCGCCTCTCGGTGTCCCCTACCCCAGACAAGGCTGCCTGTCCCTCCAGTGCCCTTCACGGGGCGTCTTCTGGGGGCTCCTTTCATCTCAGCTCTTTAGCTCTGACCCTCTCCAGGGGGCCACATCCCCCCTTGGAGCAGCGGAAAGGATTTTTGTCAGGAAGAACAGGTGGGTTCCTGTGCTGGGATGAGGATGGGGTCCTGACACAGGTCAGACTCAGGACCGTGGGGTGAGAGGGCTCTGACTTATTGCCCCTGAGCAGAAGAAAAGCCACCTCCGTTATCCTTTGATGTCGGATTCCCTTCGTTACCTTTCACTTGCAAGGTTGGATATTTCGGTCAGGGCAAGGAGATTACCTTTAAGATTGATGATTATGAAATGATGACTATTACGGTGATGATTTTATGGTTTATGACTTTATGTTTTATTATTATCTATAGTTGCAGTTATTAGTATGACTATTATGGTTATGTATTTTATTACATCTTATTCTCATTATTGGTGTGATTATGGTTGATGATTATTGATGATGATACCACATTATTATCATCACCTGCAGCCCCTGTGCTGTGGGCACTGTCCCATAAGCTCCTCCAGGAATGCAGAAACCTCTGGCACAAGGGCACACGGAGGAGTTCCTGTCTGCAGCCAGGGTAAAAAGATCCCTGCCAGCTCAGGCTGGCTGTGGTCACCTCACTCTATAATTCCTTGAGGAGAAACCTGTCTCATTCCCCCTGATTTTAGAACCTCTAGCACGTTTTCCCCCTGGGACTAGACAGGGACTAATTCCTACTGCTGATCCTCTTCTCCAGCCTGGTGGCCACGACCTGTCCCCAACATCACAAAACTTAACAACAACAAAATCAGCTTAATGACCAAAGAATCCGGCCAGGTTGCGGTGCCGGTGGAGCCTCCCCAGGTGGGAAGGGCACCTGCACTTCAAAGGTTACTCATCCCTGCCCTGGAAGGCTGGAAGTACTTCCCGAGTGTCAAGTGCCCTCCGGGGAGGAACAAACACTCCCAGTGTTTGCAGACCATTCTCCTCTTGCCTCTTTCCTCCTGGGATGATGACAAAAAGTCAAGGCCGTTGTTCCTGGAGTGGACTTGAAATGTGTTGACCTTGTTGAGTCACAGGGACCTCAAGGCTGCTGAGGGTAGTCCTGGGTCTGCTCTGCCAGCCCTGAGTGGCTGAGATGTCTCTTTTTTCCCCTCTTGGGTGTTGTTTCCTGGTGTTGGGGGGCCGGGCTGTGTGTTTTAGGAGATAGGAAAGCGGTTATATCCTGCTCAGGGTGATGGGGATGGATCAAGGGAGTTATAAAGGACATGCTCCCAGTGTCCTGGGGGTGGTGCTTCCTCCTATCAGTTCCTTGTGGGAAGGGACAGATGCTCTGGAAGTGACCAGCTCGAGGGAGAGGAGTTGGATGCTTAATTTTGATTCTGTGTATGTTTGGTAAGTTTGATTATGTATCAAACTCCTGTCAAATTAGGGTGAATCATAAGATCATGGAATATCCCGAGCTGGAAGAGATCCACAAGGATCACCCAGTCCAGCTCCTGATCCTGCACAGACACCCCAACAATCCCACCCTGTGCAGCCCTGGCAGCGCTGTCCAAACATTCCTGGAGCTCTGGCAGCCTCAGGGCCGTGCCCACTCCCTGGGGGAGCCTGGGCAGTGCCCAGCACCCTCTGGGGGAAGAACCTTTCCTGATTTCCAACCTCAACCTCCCCTGGCACAGCTTCATGCCATTCCCTGGGTCCTGTCACTGTCACAGAGAGAAAATCTCAGTGCCTGCCCCTCCACTTGGGGTGAAAGCGCACATTTGTCCCTGTGACACAGAGACCTTTAGGTCAGGACGCAATAATGAAGTTTGATATTTGCTGATTACAATAAGGGAAAAAAATTTGACCCAGAGGCTCCTTCCTTGGCACTGACAGACTCTGATTTGTCACGTGGATGAGTCCAGGTGGTCAGGTAGGTGTCCCCAGGGGCACAGCAGATGTGCTGTTTGGGGACACGGTTCAGGTGGATTTGGCAGGGCCGGATGAACGGTTGGACTTGATGACCTTGCCTTTCCAAGCTCAATGATTCCATGGTCTTCCAGGAATTGAGACAGTGGTGAATTCCCTGTGTTAGACATGTCCAAACGAGAGACACCTCCAAAATGATACCAGTGAGTAGAACTGGGCCCCCTGACTCCACCACAACATCTCTCGTGGACCTGCTCAGACAGCAGAGGGTGCAGGGTGGGATGCGCAAGCTTGGGACTTGCAAACAGAGTAAGAGGAGATACCCCTGAGAGCCCAAAATCCTGAATGGTGATGGCCCTCGGTCTGACTTGCTGCTAAAAGAATCTGGAGTGAGTTTTGCTCGCAACCATTTGTGTGAAATTCCACCTGCTCTAGGGGAAGGTGCCCTGCCCATGGACAGATGATTTGTAGGGTGCCTTCCAGCCCAAACCATTCTGTGATTCTGTGATATCTGATGATCAGCTCATTTAACTGCTGGAAAACCACATGGGGTGGAAATGATAATTTCAAGTGGATCTGTGTGTGTTTCTGCTCTACACACATTTTTGCTTGTGCACGCGGTGTGTGCATACACAGGCACATACGGATTTATACGTGGTTTTGCTCATGTTGTAACCACCAGAGCCTCCCAGCCTAGCATTTGCCTTCTCCCTCCTTGTCCCAGTGTAAAATCCTTTCCCTGCTCCAGCTGGGAAGTCAGCCTGTCACATGAACTGGCAGGCCAGGGGCATTATCTGCCTGGCTTTCCTCGCTGAACAATGTAAGTAGATGATTAACCATTAAAGCAACACACTTTGCTGAGCCATTAACCAGGGAGGAAGGCCTCTGCTTCGCTGAACAATGGGCTCCATACAGAAACCAGCCCGGCCTGTCCATCCTGGAAGTGCCTCTCCGGCAGAGCCGGGCGGATTTTGCCTTGGAATGACTCGGTTTGGGCTCTCACGCAGCCAGCCCCGTGCCGGGGCCGGTGCTCCCCACCTTTCCCTCTGCCCTGTGCTGACCTTGGAAGCTGATCTTGCCCAAATCCACGCTTTGGATCAAACCTCGGGAGGCTTAGGAGCTGCCACTCGTTTTCCAGCCTCCCTTTTGCACGCTGCAGGATTGCTGAGTGGGAATTCAGGAGCTCCGAAGTCAGGCAGATTTCCTCATCTGGAGGCATTGGCCCAACACAGGAGACAGAATTAATCATTTCTCTCCATCTGATCGTTACTAATTAAATCTTTTTTTGGAATTATAACGCTCCATCCCATCCTGGCTGTGTCCGTCAGATTCATCCTCAATCAAACCATCACAGAGTCACTGAAGGGCTTGGAAGGAACCTTAAACACCACCCAGTTCCATCACTCCTGTGTTTTAAAATCCACCCAGTTCCATCCGGAGGTGTGTTTTAGAGTCCCTCTTTCTGTGTTTTAAAGACTGTCTAATTCCATCCTTCCTGTGTTTTAAAGACCATCCAGGTCCTTGACTTTTATTTTCGGTCTGTTCCTGCTTAGCTGTCCCATATTTATCCCCTGTCATTCTCCTCGGCGGGTGCCGCTGGAAAATCAGGGAAAAGAATTTCCCAACTCTCTGATTTCAAAAGAGAAGGAAAACAGGTGATGTTATGACACAAAGGAGGGATTTCTTCTACCTGTATGTCATCAAAATCAGGATGTGACACAAAAACTGGATACTGTGATGGAAAGATTCCCTCATTTTTTTGCCCCTCCCAAGGTTAGTACATGGATACAGACTGGGGGGATGTTTTGCAGTGTGTACATTGGGTACATGGAATATTCCTGGGTGCACCTCAGGCTTCCCAGGAATACTGAAACAGGAAGTCCCCCAAAGGCAGAGATCCTCGGAGTTGCATTTGACTCAGATTTCCAATGTTCTTTAGTACAGTGAATATGAAAATCAGAACACAAAAGATTTCTTCTGGGGCTGGGAAGAAGAGTGAAAAAAAGAGTGAAAATCCTGCTTTCGTGGCACTTGGAGATCCAGTTTTGGGGTGATCATGCTGCTGCTTGGTTAATTGTTGGAGTGGACGATCTTGGAGGTCTTTTCCATCTTTGATGAAATCACTCTGAATTGAAGCTTTGAACAAAATATCTGCTTGAAACAAATAAGGATGAACTTTCCTAAATACTGAGCTTCATCTCTGCTTCCCCCCACAAATTCCTTGAAAAATTCCTTGTCAGATTAATCAAATATATGATAGAAGTCAGATTTTGGGCCAGATCTGGAGTGACCCAGTTGGTACCTCAAGGATGAGTATCCCACCCTGGAGTCTGCACATCCATCCCAGCTTTCCACTGGGAACGGGCTTTGCTTCCCACTGCTCTGCTTCCCACCTATCCACACCTCCCACATGGTGATGTCACACCCCAAACACCCACCAGACCACACAGCCCTGGGCTCTGAGCTCATCCAGCCCTGTGGGCACAGAAACCGGGATGCTCCAAGATTCCAGGGCTTCAGGTTGTCTCCCAAAGTGGATTTGGTGTCGAGCTAAGACAGAAGACAACGGATGACAGCAAAACCAGAAGGCCTCAGTGATATTCAGGCTTTCCCCAGCTGTGAGTTACCTGTTGGGAGCTGGGATTTTTGTTCTGCTGCTTAGCTGGAAACAATCCTGGGAAAGGATTTCAGAGATGTAGCAGCCTGGGATGAGGTTTGCAAGAACTTGAGCAGCAGCTGGAACTTGTAAAATGATTATTTCTGTATTTTGGCTGTGCAGGGAGGCAAAAACACTGGCAGCAGACAGGTAGAGCAGCAAGAAAAATACACTTAGAAACTCCAGAATTACGGAACAGTTTGGGTTGAAAGGGACCTTGAAGATCATCCAGTTCCACCCAAGGACACCTTCCACTGTCCCAGGCTGCTCCAAGCCCCGTCCAACCTGGTTTGGACACTTCCAGGGATCCAGGGGCAGCCCCAGCTTCTCTGGGCACCCTGTGCCAGGGCCTGCCCACCCTCACAGGGAGGAATTTCTTCCCAATATCCAATCTAAACCTTCTCTCCGGCAGCTTGGATCCATTCCCCCTTGTCTTGTCACTCCAGGCCCTTGTTAAAAGGACTTTTGAACTCGAGTTTTCTTTCAAAAGGCTCATTTTACTCACAGGAGAGGGGAATCACTCACAGGAAGCTCCTTCTAACTTGGCCAAAACCTGGCAGTGCTCACAAACCAAGCCAGGTGACAACACCCAGCTCCCAGACACTCTGGCTGGGCACCAGACAGATGACAACCTTCAAGACAATGACATTTCAGTTCCAGCAGGAAATCATAAGCCCAGTGTTTCAAAGAAGGCAAAAACACTGTGAAATACAACACTTTTATTAGCACGAAACGTCCAAAAAAAAAAAAAAAAAAAAAAAGTGAAATAACACGACCGGCATCACCCGTCCTCTAAAAATAAAAAGCAAAGGGAGAGAGTTTTCAGCAGGGCTGGAAAATCCCCGACACACTTTCAATGGGTGGGCTTGATGTTGTGGCTGCAAAAATATTTCTGCTCAGTTTGTTTCTGGCTGTTTTGCAGCTGAAGGGTTGCCAGATTTCTTGGCTGGGTCTCTTTTCCTTTGGCATTCCATAAAATGGGATTGCTCATCCCAAAAAGGCTTGGAGAGGTGGTGGACTCGGGGAATAATTCCCCTGGTAAATGTCCTAGAAATATCCCAAGGTTTTGAGCCACAGCAACTGTCAACAACTTCAGAGAAACTCCTTAAAAAAACCCCAAAAAGCTTAATTTTTCTCCGGAATTTCAGACTGGGAATAGCGGGACTGAGGAGCAACACTTTTACCATTTTTGTTGAAATAAGTGTGGCTGCTCACAGGATGGAGGAGCACTGGAGGACACGTCCCTGGGGAGTGGCTTTGGACAACGTGGGTCTCCCGAGGGACAGGCTGAACCCAAAAACAGGCAGGGAAAAGGTGGCAGGAGGAAGTTCAGGTAGTTTGGAAACACCAAAGGCGTTTGGTCTTTTCTTTTTGAGGCTTTCCAGCAAAAAAATGAAACTGGAGAACAGCAAATGTCCTTTTGGCTCAGCCCGGGACATGCATGGGAGCTCAGTTTTGTTCCCTTCCGAGGGCATTTCACTCCACCCTTCCCAGCCTTTCCTTTGCACACAGGGATTTATTTTTTTTTTAAAGCCAGCGTGTAATTTTGCAGGCAAAAAGGTCATATTTTGAAATATCCAAGGAAATCTGTTGATGTTTTGGACCTGCCTTGAGAATACTTTCATTTTTTCCCCATCGAAAGTTTCTCCCACCTTTCGTGCCACCAACAGAATTTCAATGTGGATTTTTTGGATAACTTCTCTTTCCTGCCAATCTCCATTCCCAGAAAATTCACTATTAAAAAGCAAAACAAAAACTTAGCAAATAAAATGAATCAATTAAAAAAAAAAAAAGAGAGAAAAGCACTGCCCAGGCCTGCTCCTCATCCACTATTTTAATGCTTTTTTGTTCTTTGCTGTGTTAAAAACTGATGAAACATCCCATTTCCCTTCGCAGTGGGGCCACTGGAGGGAGGATTTTTTAACTGGAATAATTTTATCAGAGCAGTAATCAATGAGACAAATTTTAAAAAAAACAAAAACAAAACAAAACAAAACAAAAAACCAACATGGTGGAATGCAGCACCCACAGACAATGGAGATGGTTGGAAAATGTCACAAAACTTCAACCAGAAATGAATTTGTAGAGATTTAAAGAGGTTTCTGCTACCTCTCTCCAAGGTGACAGCAGTGCCCACAGCCAGGGGCAGCTGAATTCCAAAAAAACCGGCGTCTACTCCCCACTTTCTACTCTTTTTTCCCTTTTTTTCTTCTTTTCCCTTTTTTTTCTCCCCCATTACCTCATCTCTGCCTTGCCCTCTCAGGGACCGTGCATGCCCTGCTGCTGGTTTAATGTATGTTCAAGGTCAGAGAGCCTTGACTGGGGCATCTCCTTGGCCGCTGCCATCAGTCCCTGGGAGACAGAGGTGGGTGACCCTAAGGGCAGAGGGACAGGTCACCCAGGACAGGCCACCCAGTACCTGTCACCCTCGGGCTGAGGTAAACAAGGGGTCCCGGAGGAGCAGAGCTGACGGGGCCCCCTATAGATCCGCAGAGGGCATTGGGATGTTTACCCTCCCAGCCACCCTTGGGCCTCCCTCTTCTCCCCCAGTTCCTGCCCCCACCACCTCAATTTCTTAATTTCTCCCTTCCAGTCGCTCTCCCAGTATGTCCCCGGGGAGCCCAGGAGTGTCACAGCTCGGGAGTATTTCAGGGCTGCCTCTAAAACAGAATTAATTGATTAGCTCAGAGGAGGTGCTGAGCTCGCACAGGGGCTTCTCCCTCAGTGTGCACAAATCCAGGGCTGTCTCTCACACCTGGTTTTCACAAGGAAATGACAACTTTCAAATTGTCCTCACGATCCCTCAAATAAGGGCTGGCTAATCCACGTGTTTTACAGCGCAGGCAGAAGGTGGGAACAGTCCCTGCTTCCTTGGCACTGCTCCTTCAGAACTAAAAAATCCCTCCTGCAGCTCTGGCTCCCAAAATTCTTTCATTCCTGACGCGTCTGGTTGTCGCAAAGACAAAACGGACCTGATCTTGCACTGGGATTAATTGTATTAAAAAGCATTCTGGTCCAGACTATAAAGTCCATCATTCTCCATGAAATTACCGGTGGGAAGGTGATGTCCGTGTGAAGAATTCCTGCCTGGGTTTGCTCAAAGGGGCTATTTTGATGGTATGGATGTAGTGAAGAAAAATCTTTGCAAGAGCAGAGCACAACTCAGGAATGATGTGCATGGAAGCAGGAGGCAAAAAAAAAATTTCTCTTTTTAGGTACCTTAAAAAATAATTTGCCAATTCTTGGGAACATCAGTGAAAAGAAATGTGTTTTGTTGTCAGAACAGAAGGACTGGACCTTAACAGAGGAAGAGGAGAGAAAAAGAGGGTCAGGAAAATGCTCCAAGGGCTGGAACCCCTCTGCTCTGGAGCTGGTGTCCACCAGGAGAGGAGAAGGCTCCAGGGAGAGCTCAGAGCCCCTTCCAGGACCTGAAGGGGCTCCAGGAGGGCTGCAGAGGGACTTGGAACAAGGGATGGAGGGATAGGACACATCTTCCCACTGCCGGAGGACAGGGATAGGTGGGATATTGGGAAGGAATTCCTGGCTGTGAGGGTGGGGAGGCCCTGGCACAGGGTGCCCAGAGAAGCTGTGGCTGCCCCTGGATCCCTGGAAGTGTCCAAGCCAGGTTGGACAGGGCTTGGAGCAACCTGGGATAGTGGAAGGTGTCCCTGACCGTGGCAGGGGGGGGGCTGGATGAGCTTTAAGCTCCTTTCCAACCTTTTTATGCTTCCATGATTCTCTGAAGGTCTGTGCAGCCACCTCAAGGTCCCTTCATGCAAAAAGGTGAAGAACTGGCGCTTCCTTCTGTTTAACTTGGAAGCAACAGCTTCCTAAGTTAGAGGGAAGGGGGGAAAAAAAATCCCAAAAAATCACCCCTTTCTCTTCTTGCATGAAATACTTTCAAAGTATTTTATTGTGTGTCCTGTAATCAGTTGAGGGAGGGGATCTCTGAGGGGAGGGAGGTTTAGGGAAAACTCCACCTTGTTGAGATTTGAGGGGCTCTGCTGCATTTTGACCCCCCCTTGGAGCCCTGGCCGATTCTTTTCCCATTTGGGTTAGATTTGCCCCATTATGCCCCATTTGGGGTAGATTTACAGAGGAGCAAGGGAAAATCGAACATGTGCAGCCCAATAACCACGGCTCTGAGCCCATGGATTCCAGAGGGATTCCAGATGGATGTCAGAGGGCAAAGCTGGTGGCTCCACACCTTCTGCAGCAGGGGACACACCCAGCCTTACAATACCCCCACATCCCTCCAATCCAGCTCTGCTCTGCATGGAAAGAGTGGGAAAAGTGCTCTCATTTGCTTTTTGCTTCCTGTAACACCGCAACTGGCCCATTGTCTTTCCTTCACTTACAAAAGTGGGAAGGAGCAGGAGTGGGAACCAGGGCCATGCTCCTCCTTATTTCAGGGGTTTCCATGATCCAGAGCCCTGGGGAAGCAGGGATGCTCTCAGCCCGGCTCTCAGCATTCCAGCTGAAAGGAACAGATGTGTTTTGATCACGTTTTTTGCCCCTCAGAATCACTGACCCAAGGAAGGGATGGAGGTATAACAGCACCGGTGGCTGGAGCCCAGAGCTGTCCCCAAGGTGACTCCTGATGGAAAAGAAGCAGGAATGTGGCTTCCAGCCCACGTGTGGTCACTTGAAGGGAGGAAACACCCTGGAAGTCCACACGATGCTGGAGAAAGAGTGACTGGAAAGGCAGGAGGTGTTGGCAGGGAAGGGAAGGGCTGCAGGGCGTGATCCCAGTGGAACAAACGCTGTCCCGTGGGCAGGCGGCGTCCCCGGCTCTTGTCTGTTATTTCAGCCTCTGTCCGGAGGGCAGAGAAATGCCAGGTCCACTTCTAATTCAGGAAAGTGAGGAAGGGAAATGTGAGTGGCTCCTCTCGGAGGCGATCTGCCGGGAGGAAACGCCGCCGAAGGCTTCTCAGCTATCCCGGGAACGGCCTCGGACACCCGGCCCGGCCCGAGCCCCGTGAGGTCCCCGCCTCTCGCCGCCTTGCTTGGGTTACTCCAACCTGGGAGCCGCTGCCAAATATCTGGTGGGGAATCCATGCGGGACTGGCAGTGAGGGACGAGCGAGATGAGCTCACGGGTATTTTCCTGCCCTCTCACCCTCCCGTGAGTCAATCGCCCCGCTGAGCTGGAGTGGCTGCCCTGGAGACGCTGGGTTCGAGCAGAGAGACCTCCACGGGCAAAATCCCGAGCTCTCCAAAGGGAATGATCGGATGGTGTGTGGAACCTGGTGTTGCACTGCAGAGGAAAACACCGGGAGCAAAGCTTTAGGGAGGAGAGGGAAGCCCTGACCAAGTGATGCGCTGGGATTCCTGCAAAAAACGCAGTTCTTTGGGAGCGAGGGCTCCCCTGGAATGGGGAAGCCTCAGGCAGGCTCCGTCTCCAGAGCTGAGTCACGGACAGGGAAACTTGCAGCCACCCTCCAGATCCCCCTGGGAAGAGCCTGTAGGGGTGGACACAGCAGTGCTGGCTGAGATCCTGGCACCTGAGCTGCCACGGGACGGTGTCACCCACAGGACTGGGACACAGGGCTCACCCTGGCACCCGGAGTGGGATACTGGGACCCTCGGCAGGATGCCAGACTTGGGTCCTCGCAGGTCACTCCCACAACGGCTTTGCGGGCAGGAGAGCATTCCAGAAGCACAACGGTGGGGTCGGGGCTAGGGGAGGACACAGGGTTTGTGCTGGTGCCAGACCGGAGTGACAACAACTCTGGGGCTCCTTGTCCAGCATTATCCTTGCACCTGGCATCTTTTGATCCCAAAGAAAACAGTTACGACCCTTTGGAATTGCTTCTTACGCCACCAAACTCCTTGGGTGCTTGGCCGCTTCCCCCTGGCTCTGCCGCGTCCCCTCCATCCCGGACAGAAAAATTCCCACTTCCAAAGCCGTGGCACTGCGCCGATGTGGCACTGCCCTCTGCTGTCGGTGGCTGCGGGGACACCGCCCAAGGCCACCGCTCTGAGTAGAAACACCGAGATTTATGTCACCCGAGGGATTCCTGAAGGACCTGAAAGCCACAAAGCTGTCCCAGGGCGACGCTGCACCCACGGTCCGCAGGCATGACAAGCAGCAAAGCCCTAGAGGAGTCAGTACCCGCTTGGGCTTCCCTTTTCCCCTGGCTGGAAGCAGAAGTGGGGACTATTTTTGGTGCTGCCTCACTTTGGAAAGAGTCACACGCGTCCAGGGCATCACCCTGGATCGGGCACCTCGCCGTGGGCAGAGAAAATGAGTAACAGCGAGGGTCTCACCGCCTTTCCATGACCCACAGCTCGGCCTCGGGGCTGCCCGGAGGAACTGGAGTTTCCTTCCGCGTGCTGGGATCACCAGCTTCTTGGGGATGTGCGTGGAGAACGATTCTTAGGCGGCTTTTTCCACCAGAGGAACGCTCGGACAAAGCCTCCCAGTGATAACATTGCTTATCCTGCCCTCCACCTACAGCCCTTCATTGCCCTTCCCCAAGCTGGAAGAGCTCGGGTGGCAGGATAAGGACACTCGACATGACCCTGGCACTGGTCCTATCTCCCAAATTCTCCTCGAGGAAAGGCCTCTAGATGGGGCTTTAATGAAATTAAAGCTCTGGCCTCTGCCAGGCTGCGATGGCCCCCGGGGCTTCTGACCCCCAGCACCCACAGGGCGCCGACTCGGTGCCGCCTCACCCCAACCACTGGGAGAAGGAAACTGAGATATTCCCAGATAATGGTGAATCACGAGGATTTGAGGAAGCTGGAATAGATGTGACACCCACCCCAAGCAAGTTTCAGCCCCCACCCCAAGGGTGCTGATGCAGAGCCACAGCGGGAGCCCCCACATCCCATGCACGGGTGGACGTGGGGAGCTTTGAACGGTATTTTTCCACCTTTTTTTTTTTCTTTTGTTTTGGCAGAAATGTGGTCAGGAACTGGGCTGAGATGTTTTAAACATTAAAAAATAAAAAAATCTGTTCCCTCCTCACCCCAAAACTAAGCAGAATCCACACAGTTTGCACAATGCTGGGAAGACTGGAAATGCCCAAGGGCACGGTCAGAGGTGAGAATAAATTCACCGAGCTCCCAGTGCCACTCCAGGAGCTATTCCAAGACAAAAGGTTCATCCCCATGAACTCTCCCCCTGTGCAGCTCCTGAGCTGGTTTGACCACAGATTCTGCGGGTCAGAAACATCGATGACCCCATTCTGAGCACCCAAGGGTCTTGCTGCTCATCGTGCACTCAAATGTCACCTGCTGGGCACAGCTCCGTGAGGCCGAGCTTAAATCCCCGGGGACAGTGGCTTTTGAGATGAGACCCCAGTGCCAAGTGTCCTCCTGCCTCTGTCCCCACGGGGACGCGGGGTGGCTCAGCAGTGTGACACACACGTGCTCAGGAGGGGAACCTTCCTGTTCTTGGGCGCTGGAATTACCTCCAGGATGACGATGACAGTGACATCGACAGAACTGGAAAAGCGCTGACCGGCGCTGAGCCCGGCTTAAGGGTGACATTTAGGGCATTAACTGCTTCCGCCCCGGGCTGCTCGGTGTCCTGCCCCCGCACTGCTCACAGGTGTGTGGCTGTGCACACGGGCGTGCGATGCCCGTGCCTTCCCACATCCAACGACTGCCCAGATGCGGCGGACCCACCCCTCGCACATCTGCCCGCCCCTGGCACATCCAGCCCTTTCACCCATGCTTGATTCTTGCACGGCTGCCCAGACGCGGCACATCTACCCCCTGCACATCTGCCCTGATCCTTGCACCACCACCCATCCCTTGCACGCCCCATCCTTGCCCAGCTGCCCGCCCCCGGAACACCCGCGCCTTGCACACCCGGCCCTCGCACCGCTGCCCATCCCTTGCCCGGCTGCCAATCCCTTGCGCGCCCCCCCCTGCCACTCTTCTCCCTGGCACA